>JAQGAD010000468.1:0-37795 GCA_034696625.1 Isotomurus palustris | reverse complement strand
GTGAAAGTATATTTGTGTAATATTTGCTAAGTAAGTTTCCTGACTGGCCTGTTGGGCCACCGAAGTTTTCAGCAGGTTGAGTAAATATTTTGCACGTAATTTTGTGTTTTCTTTACTCTGAATTCAAATTACTAAGTCATGAGGTGCGGAGGGATGAATGTTTGCGAACTGTAATGATATTTTTATAAAAATATTTAATATAAAAACTTGTATGAATAAATGTACCATCTTTAGGAGGTGATGAGCACTGAGGAGGATAAGGAGTTCCTAAATGATATCCATAAGGATTTTGAGGAGGAAATGGATAACCACCAGATCTGTAATTTTGCTCTTGATAAGCAGCAACAGCCGCTGCAGCAGCTGCTGCACGATATGACGATCCCTGATGTTGCATATCGTCTAACCCGTCCGCCGGAACCGGTGACGATAGTCCCAGTGCCGGGAACGGGTTGATATCTCCGAAGTTCAACGTCGTAACGCTTTGAAAAACACCGCAGAACCGATAAAAGTTTCGACGAAGTGTGTTAACTGTCTTTCAGTAGAGAAGTCTATGATACAAGATTCCAATAAACTTGGGAGTGAAAGTAGGGATTATTTTCTCCGTGAAAAATTCCAGGACTCCTGGAATCAACTGAAGACTGTCGCAAGTTTCCTTTTTCTCAGTCACAATTTAACAAAACTTTTACATCACAAAACACACTTTACTTTATGAGGTTTCGGAATGAAATTATATTTCATGAGAACTGTTAATTAGTTCTACATGAAATCAGAATCCATTTCTCAATTAAAATTCACTTTTGATTTCAGTCCAACTGATTTACGTTTCTCTTTCTCTTTGAAGTCTCAACTGTCTCCGGAACTTTTAATCCGAAAGCTGTCAGTGGGTTAGCAGTTCACCACTTGGAATAAATTGCCTTGGAATGTTAAACGGTCGTGTCACATAAATGTATGTTTGAAGTACCGAAGTAATTCCTCTGGTTGCACATGTAAATGTAAACCTCGGGAAGGACGATGTTGGTGATAAGTCGATAAAATTCGGGTAAATACCAATTTTTGAATAAATGAGGGATACACGTGAGGGTAATTTCACTAATTGCACATAATGACTTGAAGAAAACCGACAGTGGTTTGATATAGGAGGTCTCTCTCTGGCTCCCTATATAGCTGGCTTGGCTGGCCGTATTAATGCTAATGATGTTGATGATGATGATTATGACGGGACTAATGGGTCGTCGTAGCAAGTAAAAGTAAAAAGGAAGGAAGAGAATCGGAGTGGACAAAATGTGAGACCACAAAAAGCCAGAAACCACAAAGGGATGATGTTGAATGATATGAGAGAATGATTCTCAGGTGAGAAATGCTGTGAGACGAACACAAGAACCAACCAACCTGACGACTTAACTACTTCTATATAACTAAAGAGATGTTGAGTGTTGGTGAAACTGTAATTGAGGATTGAGAGAGTGGAGTCTCCCAGCTCAGGATGGGGCTCATCTAACTCCTCCTTAAAAAACGCTTGGGATGGATTTACACGAGTTAGCAACTCCTCCACATTTGGCACGACTAGCCCTCACATTCTCCTATAACCAAACCTAAAGCTCAAGACCTTAGCTTACACACACACACACAAAGCTTTTTACCTTTTTTACCTTCCTTCCCTGAGAAGCAAACCTTAGTTTCTCTGGACTAAAGACGACAGGGATTCCAATCATCGCTTGTCTATAAAAAGCAACACTTTCTAATACACCATTATGCAATTATTCTCTTTCTCTCCTTTCACCTTGTGTTATATTATGATGACAAGCGTTGTGTCAATAGCGTCATTATTGCCCTCCTCGCGGTGGAATTTCGCGAATTCGATTGACTCTTGACTTTCATGGCTTCTTAAATTCAGGCAATTTCCGTCAAACAGTATTATCATTTACACTTCATTATTTGCACGCAGTCAGTCGAGTGTTTATTCGGTGTCCTCAATTTTAACTGTAATAACTTTCCCGGAAGATTTATTTTAAGAAATTATTTATCATTCATTTATGGAGAAAGTGTAATGATAATCATTTTCTACTCCACGTTAAAGATAGTTATTGTTTACCGGCTTCTAGGAAAATTCCTAAATTAAGTGGCATATTTATTTGACTTGACCTGTTAGATTGCTGCTTTCATGTTGGATAAAAAGATAGTTGCCAAAAGTTTACTGAAATGAAGGCTGATTGACATGAAACAAGGAGTCAGTATTGAGTATTGAGTAACGCTTGTTGTGATGGAGGACGGATTGCGAATGCTCTTTTACCTCTGGTAGGTTCTGTGTGTGTTTCGCAAGATTTTGTGTTTGAGAAGATGGATGAACAAGGTATTTACTTAACCTGTGTTCCTTTTGAGGTTGCTCTATGCATGGAAAACTACGGATGATTATAATGATTAGAGAGAATGAGCAGAGGATACCTGACGTGTCAATCAGAAGTGTCATTTTTCTGATGAGCTGTGTCGTGAGATGACGGATATTTTTTGAAGCTGAGTTCACGTGAAACTAGTAAAAATAAATTGGGATGGATGTCTCATCCATCATCAACTAGACGAGATGTGTTTAACGAGGATTAAAAGCTAGCCATGTTTTTGATACTCCGGATACCCGAAATTTTGCGCACGTAAAAGACAGATAATATTTGTGCATAAAATTCAAAATGTATTTGCTACTACAGATTTAGAAGCCATAATAATTAAAATAAATAAATCTGCTGACTCTGGATACAGGGAAAGAGAAAGCTACGAGGGCAAATTGTTATTTTCCCATCGACTTGTCACGTTGTGTGACACAGACAGCAAAAACTACCCGCAGAGAATCGATTCTTTCTCGTTCAGGTTAATTTACTTGCGGTTAATGAATTTCATTTCAATTAGACAAGAAAGGGAAGTCTATTCGACACGCCCTTGTTTCTGGATTCTGTGGGCTGCACTGTGAGACTATTTATAGACTGAACTAATTATCTCATGATTCTTTTTGAGCATATGAACATTTTAATTAGCCAGATGCCCAATATTGGCCGTGAATTACGTTAGCCCAAAAATTAAATAACGCGTGAAATGTTTCTTAACATCATCATCAGATTTGATTTCATGTTTTCTGCGTATATTTAATTTAATTATTAATGTTGGGCTATAAAAACTAGAAACATCATGTTTTCGTCGACATAAATAGTTAGTTGGTGTCTATCTTTACGAAACTGCGTTTATCTCGCTTAGCTACTTTGTCATCATGGCCGGTGGCAGCCTCGCAGCAATGTCATGTTTGTCACGCTTTGTCCAACATCTGTAAATGAAATGCCTGGTCGAAACTTTTCTTTTCATATTAAAAGGCAATATATGAAACAATCTTTGGATACGTTGTGGTGAAATGCTTTATCGTTCGTTTTTGAATATGAATGTATATCCTGGCACCACACTATACAAGTGTTTCTTGTTACAAGTTGGGAGTACAGTATTCTCAAAAAAATCTTTCTCTCTAGACGGTGTGAAGTATAAATTAATTTGGTACGGGTATATTAAATCCGGAATGAAGAAGTTGACGTCACACGAAGATAGAGAACTCCGAGATGCAGAGGTGTGAATAAATTTGAGATTTCACGGTGGTGAGGACAAAAGAGAGTTGAGAATGTTGAGAGATGTCTTCCCTCTATATAGAATTGGTAATTGCCTGTGGGTCAGAGGTTACCAATGAAATTCGTGACTTGGGAAAAAGCTTCGTTGGATACAAATCCTTGAGCCCGTTTCGAGTCTGAGAGAGGCTTAGAGTTTGAAAGACAGATTTAGTGCACAACATGACCAAGACTAAAAGACATTTCAGTTGAAGACAGATTTTTTGTCCTGTGTTGTATGTGACGAAAAATTAGTTCACAGCCCATAACGTAACAAGAGAGTCAGTTTTACAAGAGTTCAATGAGCAGTTGTGCATTATACTGTTATTTCAGAAGTAAATGGGAAATTAAACACTTCGAAGACTGAAAGAGTATTGTGTAACAAACATCACCGCCTAACTTTTTGCGTAAAAATGTGTAAAGGATCACACACTAACGTGCGATTATGAGGAGGAAATATGTAATTTACTTCAGCGCTCAACACCTTGTTTACGATAGCTTCTGTCATTCTGTACAATAAGTCTTACTATTTTATTGCATCAAGTGACAATTTTATGTATTTATTCAAGTTTTTTCGATACATATGACCTTTAGAGAATATAAAATTGATAACGATAAGAATAAATAAATTAGTAGTTTCACATCTTGATTGTCTCGATGATTCCTCTGACTAGACAGTATATAGACAGCCAGCAGTTGAAGTTGAATTATTGTGTCTCTCAGTCAGTCAACTTTGTGCTTTCCTTAAACTTAAGCATATTAGTTTTATTTCAGATCTTATTTCCTGAAACACTTAGCACTCGAACAGAGTATCCTGTTACACATCCTTCTCAGCATGAAACCAACCGTAATTCTTGGAGGGTCTCATTAAAATTAGATTAACTTTAAACGCAATCAAAGATTGTGATCGCAATCAAAGGCTAAACAGTGAAACAACGTAAAAGTTATTTGTAACAGGATAGAAATGCTTGAAGTCAAGTGCAAGGGATCCGCTTTCGTAGCTGGTAGATTTCTTCGAATTGAAAAAGTACAAAAAGCACTGACAACTGACAACTGATCATGAGACAAACGAAGAGTGAGGAAAGCTGCTGCTCGAGCTGTAGCTTTGCTGAAAAAGATATTGCTGCTCTCTTTGGGGTGGAATTACAGAGTTACTTTTCAGTTGGACTGGCGAGTCTTAAAGTTCCTCTTTCCTCCCGTAAGCTGTCCGCACACATTAGCCTCACAACTGTTGAAGCAGATGCAGACGAGATCTGCAGGCCAACCTGATCTTTGTTTAATGAAGATCAAACTGCAGTAATTTTTTCATGAATTCTTACCTGCTCTACAGTAAGTTACAAAGTTACAACCTGCCTTGTCTTAATCCAAATGAAAATCTATTCTACTCATATTTATTTTGCATGAAGATGATTTTGTTTGAATAGCGCATGATTGCTACACAATTACAGTTTCGCACACTTCATGTAGTTATTTACATTAATGAATAGTCGAACTTGTATTTGATAATTTCTACTCTGACACCTCCAATTATTGTAGTTTCACCTTTATGAGTCAATTTGAGTCAAGTCATACACGATTTTAGAATCCTCGGCACACACCTACACTCTCACTGTAATATGCATTGTTGTGGTATTTGGTATTTGGTTTCACTGCACCTAATAAACAAAGTAATAACGTCGCATCGTAATTGCTGTTTAAACCGAAGTGGTACAAAATGTCAAAAACCTTTATGTGCTCATATAATAATTAAAAACGACAAGGATGTGTTATGTGTGGATGGAAGATGATCTCTTGTACCTCTCGTTTGTATTCGCTTGACTCACCTTCATTCATGCCAGTTTTAGCGAAAACGAAAATTGTCTCAGATGTAGGCTAATTACTTGTAAAAGTCTTCAGGAATTGCTTTAGCCCGAATTCATTGACAGGAAGGTTAAAACGCACTAGCATGTCCGAAAAATCACCTTAGTCTTCTAAAGTTGTCAGAGAGTCAGTCAGTTGGTAAAGTCTGTCACCTTAAAAAGTTGGAATGGCTATGGACAAGTTCTTCGTGTCTACTGCTTTTGCAGTCTTGTGGATTTTGAAAGTTTGCCAGTGTGCGGAAGACAACAATGAGACTTCAACAGGTTGGTTCGTCATAAGTTCTTAAGGTTGGTGAAAAGCAGAAACGAATTTTCTTACATTTTTCTCCGCAGGAATTATAGGGAGGACTTTCCACGCGATGGGAGACGCGATGTGGGACTTATCTCATTCCATGGGTGAAGCAATGGGACATTTTGATGCTTCCTATATGCACGGTGGCGATGGTGGACACGGACATTGGTTCCACAGTAAGAATAAGACAAACAAGCATTCGAATTCGTCGTGCCAGGTACATTGAGGTTTTTTTCGGAAATCAACATTTTCAGTAGGAAGTTAATCTGAGCTGATTGAATCGAGTTTAACTTTTTACAGAGCAATCACGATGACATAGAATCTATGATGAAAATCCCTTTGTATGTGATAACTCCTGCAATTATCATTGGAGTAATTATACTCATCAAAATCATTGGGATAATTGTCATCGGTATCCCGTCATTCCTTGCTCCGTTGTTTAGTGGCATCAGAAACCTTCCGTTCATTAGTACCATTCAAAACCTATTCAACCACAACAGGTACGGAGTTTCCTCTTCATTTAATGTCGATTTTTTGAAATGCGAAGCTTTAATTTTTGAAAATTCTTTTAATTCTCTAGTGACCAAGGCATGGAAGGTGGGTATGGTTGGGGATATCCTTCCCCAAGTCCCCAATACGGCCCTCCAGCCCCATCCTCTTCTTATGGAGCTTTGCCAAGTCTCTCTCGACAAACTTCCATCTTAAATGCAATTGATGATGCGAACAACCAATACAACGGAGAATATAACCCATACCAATATCAACCACAACCACCCAGCAGCAATTATGCAAACAATGCTAATTACAAGACCAATTATAATTACAATTCTGTTCCGTATGCTTACTCAAGTCCTGCTGCTGCTGCGTCTTCTTCATACAGCGCAGAACAATCAGGAGCATCTTATTCTTCACCCTATGAGAGTCAAAGTAACAACCCAAGTCCGTCGTCTGAAGTGAATGCCAATGATGCGGTGCAAAATTACATGCAGTTTGTGACCCAAAATAAACAGCAAAATGCATCTTCCAAAGAGTAATTTGGGTAACTGACACCACCACCATATTTGACATACACAACGAAGATTAGCTTCCTGCACGCAGCAAACCACAACTTTGTGTGTGTGAGTGAGTGCAGCAAAGCATAATTATAATATGTTGAAATGATTTCCATGTCACAAGTTAACTTATTTTCTGTTAAAGTTTCTAGATTTATTGTTCTTTAAATATTGTTTCATCTAATGTTGATTTATTTATTACAAATATTAATTTGGTGCAAGCTGTTAAATATCTTCTTTTGATTGTAATCATCATTAAATAAACATGCTTCAGAGTTACTATTAATCAAACTTGATTAGTAAAATTTGATTGGCCTGATTTTCGTAGCAAATAAACAAGGAAATTATAAATTAAGTATTATATTGACCTCGGTCCAGCCGGTAATCATAAAACGTACTGACTGAACGTAATCAAATTGTTATTCAAAAATTAAAATGGTCTTTGAAAAACATTGTTAAATTAAAATATGCAGAAAAATATACTTAAACAATAATAAATACTTTAAAATGAGATTCGAAGTAAAAGTACTGGAAGGGAAGGTCTGAAGAATGGCTGGATAGGAAGACACATGAACATCAGACCTCGCTCTTCAACCGTACTATACGTACAATGACCAACAACTATAAATCTATCTTAGAAAATCACTAGAACTTTTTATAAGTCTTAAATACAAAAAACGCATCTATAGATTATAAAGCATTCAAATTCCCGTGAAGAAATACTAAAATGCCCTTTAGGTTCGAATGTGACTGACTGACTTTAAGTTGTAAGTACGTGTTGTTCTTCAAGGACTATTAACAACTGATTGAATGAAGCATGGCTATATACGTGCACCGCACACAATGTGCATTTACTACACGAAGATTAACTATTAAGTTTAGGCGACAAGAGTTTCAGGAAGGGTGTGGTGACATGGAAAATTGGCCATGACACACACGGAGATCCAAGACATCACACGAGTATCTTCAGGAAGGAAGAATTAAGCTACAAAATGGTTACGCTTCCATCGATGGGTAAAGTCATCATGAAGAGTTGTGGTGTGATGAATGTCTTGGAGAGATTTGGCACGAACAACCACTCCTCACTTTAATGTAGTCAAGTCTCCACCCTCCACGGGAACTGGAATCTTCTCCGTCATCGTAATTTGCTCCGAAATCTCGAACCAGTGCGTAAGTATAGGAGTACTGCTGGACACATTTGGAGTGGGAAGTATGTCTGCGGTCCAAAAACCTACAGCTCTTCTCTGCGACATCCGGGGCACATGAGATTTCGTAAAACCGTTGACGTACTCCATCGGCTTGGTACAGTTCTACTAGGTCACCTGATTTTAAAATTTACAGATATAATTGTTGGAAACGTAACTGGAGTTCACGTGGATATTCTTTATGAATCCAAAAATCCAATTTAGAAAGAGAAGATTCAAAGAATCCTACCTGATCTGTTTTTTCCACCGAGTGGCTCTATAAGCTCTACAACTGTTGGACAGCAAGAATTTGAGGTTTCCGGAAATAGCTGGTTCCTTTTGTGTTTGATTCCAGTTGCAGATGGAAAGGTTTGGTCGTTATTGAGAATCTCAATTGTGTTTCTTCCGGGCTCATCTACTTCCATTGCTGGGAAACTACTTGAAATAAACACGAGGATATATTAAATCTCCACTCTCATATAGAGCAACGTTACATTTCTGTGTCACTCCTCTCGCTTACCTTAAAAGCAGTGATAGTAGTGGAGACTTCTCCTTATACATTTTACTGTCCGTGGGATAAGATGTGCAAAAACTGAGGCATCCTAGTGTCTGTAAAGATTCAAATGTATTTGTTACAAACCAAGAAGCTCTTTAACTTTTTTGGGTTAATCGTTAATCTTTTAATCTCAGGTTGTCCAAAACAAATTTTTTGTAATAAAAACTTACCAAGCACAGGACCACAGAAGATCTAAGAAAACTGTGAGCAGACATGGTTTCTGAAATTCTGTAAACTGAAGATGGGTTCTGAGGAAATAAAACAGGCTATGATGGGAATGTAGTGTACAACGATTAGTGTATAACTTCTGTTAACTGTCTGAGATTGGAAATCAATGTATCCGCGTGTGAATCTTTTCAGCAACTGAGATGAAATTGGTCAATGGCAGGGCATTTAATGTGTTGCAGATTGAGATGATGGGATTCGATTGGTATGCGAATAATCGTTCGTATAGTAAAGATGTGTGTTTATTCAAGTACTACATCATTAATTTCACCCACTCAATGAAGTAGCAGAAACGCTCATTCATAAATATATTTAGGAAGATAATAGGCTCATGTATACCAAAGGATTAAGCCAAAGAGATGATGAAACCATTATCCGTGTGTATACTTGTGTAAAGATTAAAGATGCCATCATTCACCCGTGTGCATTACATTGTGTTTCTTGACCAGAAGTTTACAAGTATTCTGAGAACAGTAAAACTAACGTCGGTTCGCAAAGGAATTCCCTATGTTCGTGGATGCCTGAGTTTATGATAAATATATTCACGTAGCTTATCTCATTCCCCAAGAACTTCTCACCTCCGTAAATTAGTTTGTTCGCAGTACGTGGGAAATCTGAGCCTCCTGCCTGCATTATTCATCTCTTGACGCAGATTTCCGACCGTATAATGTATTATTACCTATCTACAACATCAAAAGGCATTTACGGGAATATTTCAGTACTCGCATTTGTAGGTGGAACTTGGAACATCTGTGAACCTGATCAATGGACTGTATATGAAAGAATTGGGAAATCCGTCCGTCATGTACGAACTCAATGATGACTACACTTCGACTTGGCATGTAAGTAAGTACTGTCAGTTTGTCAATTTATGTGCTGGAAAACCATGTGCAAATAATATGCGACTTTTGTGTCAACATGCTTACAACATTTAACTGCACAGTGTTTAATTTAAGTTGGACCAAAAGAATTATTATCGCATGGAATGAAGTAATGCCATTAATACTGGTGGTATTTGTGACCAAATATTGCTCCCTAAAGAATTAATTTGTAATTTCGAGTGAGTGTAAAATCCCACTTGTCAAGATATGTCAATTTATTGTTCTTTTTTAAGTGCGGAAATGCCCATGCAAACCAACGTGGCTGATGTTAGACAAGACTTTTCACGCATTCCCTCAATGCAAGATAACAGAATGCAGTAGTGAGCCTATCTGCCTATCTCAAAGGTGAATATGATGATTCATGAACTTGCAAACGTCAATTCGGCGTCCCCCAATTCCCGAGAAATGCTGTAAAGCAAGAATGTGTGCAATTTTTATTGCATGAGCTCAGTTGTTCCGTGAATGTGTGTGGGTTGTGCAATATAGAAGCAGCAGAGTGGGTGCTTAACAAGGAAGTTTATTATTTGCACCCGGCCGGATATGTGTCGGGGTGTTTGGCATCTGGTTCTGGTTCTTGTAGGATTTTGCCAATTAGTGATGGGACTGCATAAGGTCCCGTTTAAATATGCAACGATGGGTGATCACAGAAGTGATTATGAATTGAGTTTGCGTGCAAATTAAATTATTCCGTTCAGCATGCATGGAATTTTGAGATGTAACGAATTTAAAATCAATTGGTGTAGATCGTCATTAAAAGGGGAATTCCGATGTAAATTTTTCAATTATGTCCATCAGTTGATGCGGTTCATGTCACCCCGTGTAACTGTACTGTCAAGCAAGTTTGTAAGATTAATTTATACATTGACAGTCAATGCAGCAGCAGCAGCTGATTTGATGTACGTGATAAGCAGCATGTCAAAGAAGTCCTACAGTTCCACTTCAGTCAATTTATCATGAGACTCTCACATTACTTCTCTAGAAGAATGGATCTATCCATTTGGAAGTACGAGAGTTAGTGAATCCGAATCCAACGCAAAATTACAATTCAGAACTATGCACGACACACGAGACAGGAATTCATGGTTATTACAGTGGTTATTACTTATCCACGGCGTTTATGATGGTTTAAATATATAATCATGCTAAGCTGAAAGAAAAGCGATGCGTTGCAATCCAATGAAGTCACCGACTTGTGGGATGGGGATGCGTGACGTAGTGCTCGCTCACACAAACTTGCAATTTCATTTACGCTTTCACACCTTCTTCTGTGGAATTATTTAATCTTATAACAAGTCATTCGTAGTTGATGCAAATGTGCAAACACTTGAACTATTGTAGTAAGAATGACTCTAAGTACAGAATGATGAATGAACGTTTTTAAACACACACGAGATCTTGTCTATGATATCTATTACATGATCCTATTCCCACAGAAGCTACTTCATGACGCTTCAGACTAATTTGTGTTAATTAAAGTGTAAGTAAACAACAAATGCGTGAAGTATGATGACAATGGGAATATGGGATGATCGAAAGTCATGTGGTCATGTGGTCATGTGCGCTTTGGAAAGTCCTGGTTCACAGGAATTCATCAGAATGCACTAGGTATCTTAGGCATCTTAATCTACGGAGTGTTTGGATGGAAATTCAACAATTGATTAAGGACCCTCGGACTGTGGAGTAAATTCCTGTGAATTATGTAAACGAAATGCTTCGCGAGTTAGAAGTATTTCCTGATAAATCCAGTTCGTAATCAAATGAACCGGATGACTCAATTTTTATTGACACCTTCATCGAAAGCAGATAAATCTGCACTAACCTGAATCTCTAATAACTTGGCAGGCCAAATGCCAGAGTCTACGTCAGCGATGTCCCCGGAAAGAGATTAACGTTCTTGAAACTAAATCATGTGACTTTTAAAGAATTTTAAATTGCAAGGCTTCTCACATAGGCATGACATTTCCATTAAGACATTTCGAAACAACCTGTTTTCAACGTAGGCTTGGCATGATCGAAACTCTTTTTTGTTAAATGAATATCAATAATATGTAAAAATGTAAAAAAATGTATACCAACAACCCAACCTCGAATCTTAGGGAAAGGTCAAGACGCATAAATGACACAACATTGAGACGGTCGTAAATATGCCTTCCAAGTACTTCATACATTTACTATTCGGACACAGGAAATCACTTCCGGACAAAAGTGCTTTTGAGTCTCCAGTACTTAAATCCTCTGACATTGAGAATGTCGCTTTCAAACACCATCTGATATACTCGGAACTTATTTATAGTGTTTCTTATCAAATCAGATAATTACTCATTAATATTGCAATCGATACGGTATTTGACTTGAGATAAATATAGAATTCAAGGAAGTCATTTCCAAACTACAAAGTACCGTACTGGAAAATGATGACAAATTAATAATGATGAAAGAGGAGCGATATCAACATGTTATATATTTAGAATTACCCAATTGGCCCATGAATATAGTTTCTACATAAAAAAATTCCATCAGAAAACTCTCAAAGTAAACAGTAGAGAGTAGAGAGAAAATGATTCGTTTCATGTATTTATGATATTCCATTACGCAAAGAAAGTTCCACAAAATAAAGCAGCAACAGATCATCCAGCATATTATTTGTTTTAGCAAAGGTGGCGTAAGATTATTATTATGCGGAAAGAATAAAATAGGTTTGCTTTCTTAATTATTAGGCCATGATGTGGCACGGCACCAAGCAGTCTAGCTTCTACAAGTTGAAGATGAAGATGCTTTATGTTTCGCAATGTGCAAGGCAAGCTGTTCATGCATTGCGAATAATTAATTATTTAGTGTGAGGATTAAAGTGATCCAACTGTGAGTTTGTGACTGAATGCCTTCCCACATAACTTCTGCTTTTTATTGCTCTCTATCGGCTTACACAAATAAAGAATTGCTTCATTCCCAAACTACGACCATCGTATTATCGTTTATTCGCCTTCCCTTCATTCATTCCCAGCCAAGACGTTTTATCAGAAGAATCAGAACCTCAGGCCAATTAAAATAAGAGCATCATGGGTCAAAGTAAAATATTAGGGCAGAAACCCTGGCCTAAGAAGATGAGACCGTCCATGAATTAGGCCAACGAATTCTAAGATCATCGGGAGTCTTATTATCTCCCAATCATTTCAGTATTTTGCGGATGTTCCTTGCGAAGCTTGTGGCAGACAGTATGGCGATTTTCAAGGAATAATGGGCTGGTTTTTATTGCTTTTCCTATAAATGATGAAACTCATGGAATCAAAACTAAATAAACATTCTCGCTAACCTCGTCATGAGCCTCCTCCCACGTTCCAACAGCAGCAAAAGAGTAAACGAGTTTTTTGCCCTAAAATTCATTATGCCTAGGACTTAGAAAGGCTCAGTTAAAGATCACCTACTTTTCCAAGATGACGCAAACTAAGGAATAAAGGTCTTCCAAGAATCGCTTTGTTTACATCAAATTCTGTGCTCATTCCCAAAATGATATTTTACTTAAATCAAATCATTACATAAAAAAAATAACTTCGACTTGAGTGTGAACCTAGGCTAAAATACGATAAACTATTTTGCTCACAAGTGGAATCATTTGTACATCTTCAAACCTTCAAAGGGAGTGGCCAAGCTCCTTAGTTAGTGAATTAACTCAAAGCGATACCGATGGAGATGACATAACTGCTTCTACTTTGATATACTGAAGAAATCACATCTCAAAAGTATGGAAATGCGAGTGACATGATATTCATGGTGGAATTGGAATATTTTATGTCAAACTGACAATTTGCTATTCTACAGAATAGATGTAACTTGGAGTTTTCGCAGGTTTTTGATCTGAATTGAAGGAATACTTATAATGACTTCCTTGATCTAATTGTGGCCGATGATCTCACACTAAAACTTATCTGAAGAATGGGAGTGATTTATGGCCCAGCTGGAAGAAGATTGGGGTGGCCCGTTGTGTAGCTCCACGCTGAGGAAGAGGTTATCCGATGAAACTCAGAGGATTGTGTAGAAAGACTCAAGATTCCTTGCTAATTTATTTAAATTCGAAGCAACGAAATCATTAGTCTTCCAGTGCAATTCTCTCTGGGATTTTGATTCCTGACTGGAAGTCCTGGTGAAGAGCCTTTTGAATTTGGAGTGTTACCTCGCCAAGACCTTCGAGCAAACTGAACTGACATTAAGAATATGAGTCAGGTTTGATTGGGAGAGGAAGTGTAACTGCCAAATATTTTGAATTGACATGACAGATGAACAAGCCAAGGGTTCTGAAGTAATAGAACCTCTTCATTAATAAGTAAATTGTAGGCAGGTAAGCAAGCAGGAGCATGAAAGGTATCATGCAATAAGACTCGCACAATGAGACAGCACAAGCTTAAAGGTAAAAACTGAAAAGCACAGGAAAGACATGCGGAGTGAATTCAGACAATACAACGATAAGTTGCACGGTAAACTGAGTACATGTATTCGTTGTGGAGCACTTCATCTCGTGTGCCAAGCAAAACGGAGACACGTAGGGAGATGAATGAGTAAAAAGTAAGTCCCTCTCGGTAGAGGAATTAATGATAGAGTACTTTATTTAAGGCTCGTGTGGTTCCTCATATTGTGTAGCAAATGGAGGATGAAAGAATAAAGAAAAGTGAACTTGTCCGTTGACTGACTCGAGACTTTTTTGTGCAACCAGCTTCTCCACTCCTGAGCTACCGTTCCTTCCGGTCGGCCGAATGGAAGGAAACTTCGTTTGTTTAGAAGTTATAATGGATTTAATGCATTAAAGAGAAGCGATTTCTCTTGTATAAATAAATACACAACTTCTACGAAGGAGCCTTGTAGTTAATATTCCAGTTTATAGTGATGGTTGAACCGTATCGCTGAGCTTGTCGTGATGCCTTAAAGCCGAGCAAAGGGCTCTTTTTCTTCTGCACAGCTAACCAGTTCGAAGTTTTTAATTCCATTCTCCAGTAAAAAGGAACTTCCTCTCGTGAAGAACCAAAGTTTTCAGTTCATCATGCACACACGTTATAAATATGGGCCTTACAAATGCACCCCAACAAAGATACAGGGAAATATGTATTGACAGCACAGACCCTTTCTTGTTGGTTAAAGGGAGCCTTATTTCATTCCGTGTGTTCCTTTCGTGGGATTGTCTTTCCCCAGATTTCGATTATCGGAGAAGGAAATCTGCTTCATTTATTATGCACCGCAGTAAGTAATACTGTTGACTGTCTAGGAAATATTAGAATTGCATGCAAATTATAATCATTAATAGGTAATCACACTTTTTATCTGGGGAAGGTGAGGCCGGCGAGGATATGTGAAAATGCAAATGCTAATTTATCGTTTGGATTATAACAATGTTCATGTACCTATGTATGTATGTGTGTATGTACGGAGGAAGAACTCCACAGACAGAAATTATAGATTGTATAAAGAGAGAAATACAAAAACTTTTACTTTGTCTTTTGGTTTAATACACACAATAAGCCGTAATGCATATTAAAAGTAAGTAAGGAGAATATAAAAAAAAAACTTCCAACTTCCAACACACCACCACTCATGATGATGAGATGTTAGGGAGATAGAAGAAGAGAGGTTGAATTATTAATACACTAACTATCAGTCTTCGTTCGAGTGGTTGTGCTGAGTGAATTAAACATTAAATGTGACCACAACAAGAGTTAATTAACTTTAAGTAAGTAGAACTGTACAACGAGGAACATTAAAAATATGACTGAGCTCCAGAATAAAATTGGCATTAAAGAGCTAACTAATTATATATGTGGGGCTTTTTACGGGATCGAAGGAAATTAATTGAAAGAGCTGAGATAAGGAGAGCCACACTTGCACCCACTCCAATCCATCGTCCTGCGTTGAGTACGTCTTGGGCCAGCAGAAGTTGGTATTGCAAAATATCCTGGAAGTCTTTGTCGATGTAGCCACTCTGTGAAATGAGACAAAGGGGATGATACCTTCGTGTCTGTGGGATAATTTTGTAAAGGGTAAAGGTAAAGATACAAAATGTTTTTATACCTCTTCTACCCACACCACAGGAAATTGTAGAGATCGGACATTTCTCAAAGCTTTAAGGGCACCGTTAGGCACAACATCCATGTTCATTTGCATTCTTCTCATGGCTCTAAGGAGTAATCCTGTTTTCTGAAATTTCAGAAGTTAACAGATCAGTTAGGGAAGCTAAAAACCACTATTACAATGGTTAGAAACTGTTAGAATGTAATTTCTGAAAGTTACTGGCTCGATTTCCGCGAAAAGTCCATGGGCTTCTTTATTAGGAGACAATCCCTTGGTGAGATTTAAGTAGTAGGGAGCGTAGAGGAAGTGAGGGTTGGAGATGGTGACAGGAGCACCTGCAATTCAATTCAATTCAAAAATGCATTCGTACAGATTTCTAACTGATTTTGAGTACTTTTTCCGATAATAATAATTGCCTTTACCTTTGTGACATGCTCCACCAGGAATGACTCCATCTTCGAAGCACACATCCCTCATTTGGGATGTTGGAGAGTTATAACAGTAGCAAGAGTTCTCTGGATTGTTCTCTCCACTGGCATATTGTTCTTCAGTAGGTTCGTAACGATAGCCAGGCACTCCATCGTATTCAATTTCATTGGTGTAGTAGACCTTGAATGTCCTGCAGACATCGCGATGATAACCGAGGATGAAGGAAGATTTGGTTTGGAAAGGAGGAAAGACTGTTCCGTCCGAAGCTCCGTCGATGTCTCTGCATGGCTCGTCTTTCCAAGCGGTTTGGAAAGTTTTTTCATTCCATGAAGCTATTCCTCCGAATTTGGAAGAGTCTTTGTTGCCTGCGTATACTTCTACGGTATCCTGAGTTGTACCGTTCCTCTAAACACAAAATATGTCATTAAATGTCACATTGTTTCGTTAGAGGTGCACAGAAGTAAGACTGGAAGTGTTAAATAACTAACCCCAACTAAAAATCCGACCATAGCATTTTCAAAGTACAATTCTCCAGTAATATCCTGCAGCTCTTGAACCATCGGACTGTAGTATCCATCGAAAAGAACTTCTTTGATTGTCCGTCTAAGAAACAATGGTTCGTCGTATTGAGCCAAGTAGGTTCCCAAGAGATAACGAATCCATGAAGCAAAGGTTGATAGCCGGTGTGAAACTCCCTGGAATAGAACAGATCAGACATGACAATTGCTCTATTCCAGCTAGGATTATGATGAGGATAGTTTGTGTTGTTGTAACAAAAGTGGTTGCTTACAATTAACGGAACATTTATGACGGTCACCGTATCACTTAAGCTTCCATTTGACATTTCTTCAATGAAGTGAAACCAAATGGGCTCCTGATACTTCAGAGTGTCATTTTCTTCTTTGTACTCAACATCAATTTTACGCCTTTCCTCCCTAAAACAAAATCCATAATTTAGTAAGTAATTTATTAGATGGATCATAATCTCATCATACACACGCATGAATTCACATAATTCCTGTTTTACCTGTAAGTAAAAGGTCCGAGTTCTTGAAAAACAGGAATTCCTCCATGTTCAACTTCCTTTGGGTTAGTAACATTGAAAACATACACCTTGAGATACATTTTAGCTGCAGGGTTTACCCATTTGTTCCACTGGAAAGTTCCATTTTCAAGCCTCATCCACTGCAAATTGAATAAATCCTTTCATTAAGATGTGCATGATTAATTAACTGAACATCATTGACCAGCATGCCTACATAACGCGACCTTATCCGCTACAAAGAAGCTTGAGCAATGCTGCAAAAGAGGGTCGAATTCATATTCATGACAGGCACTCCTAAGCCGAACCAATAAACGAATTATTGTTTGACGTCGACTTCTTCGTAGAATGCATCTTAATTCATCTTTCTATGTAGTCAACACTTACAAGAGGTCTTCACACTCACATCCCTTGCATAATTAACTTTGATGGACACCAATAGTAATTAAATGTCTACTGTCTACACATGGCACGGTCAAAATACATCACATAGATCTCTGACAAGGTGTACAAGTAAGCTTGAACAATCTACAACACCCCAAATAACAAATTACTGTACATTCATCTGATGAAGTAAATACAAGAAAAATATCCTTAACAATCAGAAAGTTGGGCTAGGTAAATTCATCTTTTTCTGTTTGTTACACGCTACACACTTCATACACACATTAATTTATTAGGTCCAACGAATCGAGAAGGCTTTCTTTTGCAGCCGTGTAAAAATAGGCTTGACCGTCTCATCCTCAAAGATCAAGAGGCACGCTACAGTTTCCATAAACAATGCCAAAAAGGAAGAAATTGCCACGAAGCGCAAAGAATTAGGTTAACGATAGGAGAGTCAAGACTGAAAGAGTGTTGCCCAGTGGCAAACGCACATAAAGTGATTGCAACCTGTCAGATTCTCAAATCTCTCATGCTTATCATAGCGAGTGATCAATTACCACTTTCATATTCATGAAATGAGCGGAGTTGCGCTTGTGATTTCTCAAGAAAAGTTCTATCTAATAACACGTTTTGATTTGTTATGCGCAAAAATATTATTTAGTTAAGAGAATACACTGTAGATTAATACTGGAATCCTGCATCTAAAAGTACTTGTTGGGGCATTGCGATACATTTTAATTGAATTGATTGGGCAATTAATAGATCACCTCATAAAACTAATTAATTAATTACTCACGTTGGCAATTTGGTAGTTTACAAAGTAAGGTCCGATGATCCATCCAATGAATACGGATCCAAAGAGACACACACCTGCCCAGACAAACAATGGAGGCAACTTCTGCATGTTGCTGAAGATGCTGGAAGGTCAATAGCTGTTCAAAAATCTTAGTTGTTTCAGCACTTGGAGTGATGAACAGATGAACTAGAACTGATGAGTTTGTGTGTTTAAGGTATCAGGTGAGAGGCACATAAGTTAAGAAAAAGAATCTCTGCACGTTTAATTTTCACAAAAGTTGAAGTCGAGGAGGAGTTTCATTCATTCCATGCCATCACGATGGAACGATGTTCGATGGGGCGATGATCTTATGCTATAAGAATTAATATGTGAAAGGGTGGGGGGTGGGTATTTTAAAAATTGAAGATTTTTTAATTTTCCGAGAAGTATCGGATCAAATGATTCGATTAAAGAATTAAAGAAGATTGGTTGTAGATATAATAAATTTAGGGTAGGTTGAAACTGTATATAACTTTATGATGATCAGTGAAACTTCTTCAAGGTGAACACCTTATCTTCGTGCAGGCGCAGGACAATTTATCTTTACGAGAAAACTGGATTCGTTTCTCTGTTTGTCCGAGGATGATTTGAAACTGAACCTTTTTACTCTGTAGAGAATCTAGAGTCTAGAGAAATTGAGAAGCTGCATGAAATTCACCTCTTGTCTAAGAAAATTAATATCAATTTTTCTAGTATGGTTTCCTAGCCTGTCTTCGCCTATCGTATCTTCTTCCTCTCTAGAAAACGAAATGCTGCCGGTGTTTGAAGCCAAGTGAGTTGGCTCTCATCTTGGAATTCCTTATTTATATAGACTGCAACTGCTAATAAAAAGGCTGTTTAAAAAATGACAGATCTTAAATTCACATACATATGTAAGGTCGGAATTAACTGGTTAGGTGGTTTGATGGTTAGGGATCGATGAGAGAGTTTCATGCAACCCCACATGTATCATAACAAGAGCGATGGTAAAATGTATTGTGAGGAAGAGGTACTCACAAAAAGAATCTTACAGATGGACACACAACTTACAATTAGAAGGAAGCTCTAAACTGATGAGATTTTTTAAGGTAGCGTTACAAGTTACAGAACTGTTGGTATAGAATGTTCTTCTCTTCTAAATCTGCTTTAGCTGTGAATTTAACACTGTTAAACTGATGTGTGCAGTTATATTGTTGTTGGTTGCGGATCAAGAGAGGAACAATCCAAGACGAATTTTAGCTTAATCATCATTATTACTCTCACCCTTCACCTTTAGGTATTTAGTGTAATGATGTCGTCTGACTTGCAGCAGTTGACTCCATTCTTTTTATTTACTTGGTCTACTATAGATCTCAGGTGAATTTTTATATGAAAACTGGATACCTACGTAATGAATAAATTTAGGATTCAGACAGGTGACTACGTCATAGATCTATATTAAACAGATATATGGACTTCGTAGTGACTTATAGTTTTACTTAACTGAAATCAATGAATCAATCAAGCAGTAGCAATTATTAAAGAGTGACTGGGATGTGATGAAAGGTTAAGCAAAGGAATATATTAATCAAAAATCAAGCATTGATTGGGCATTTCCAGACGGTTTTTCTTGATTCACATCAGGTATAGACAGAAGGGAAAGGTAAAGAGTGTATGCACGTGAATCTTGATATCCAGTACAACAAGAAAAAGATCGTCTCTTGCGTATTCTTTAAGCTTGCTAGTTAAGAATTGGTGATGATTGAAAGGTAGCTGCTAATCTTGGAATATTTATGAATAATAAACTACAAAATGGTGATTGGGTCCATGATTTCATTCTTATCTCGTGAGGTGAGAGGAACACGTGTGAACGTACCAGTTGTGTTGATTGGAATGGGAGGTGAACATCAGAATAAATGTCTTGCACTTAATGTAAGACATGTCAATTTACGTAAATCCTGAGAGATTGGAATACTGTCCATCAATATAATATATGTATTATGATTATAGATCAAGCTGAGTTTTTGCTCAAGCTGCAATAACAAAACAAAGGATCATTAGCAGTCTTGTCGGAATTTGGATCAGTGAAGTTCTTTAAAAATTAAGCTTAAAAATGTTAATAATCAATATTCACTGATCCGAACAACACATGTCTTGTTTACTTGTCTGTGTTTTGTTTTAGGGGTTTCAAATCCTGGATAAAAAAATCCTACAGTCTACCAGCTTCGCTAACTAGTCGAGGCCCAAAACACTTCACTTCATGAAGAAGTTTGCCCTTCAAATATTTAAACTCAAGTATGGAAAACTTGCGTTGGTTGCGTCTAATGTGTTTCTTGAGTTGTATTTACAAATTTATGTCACGAATTATCTCAAGTCAGAGTCAAACTTTACATATTATTGGCCTGAGTTATGTGAATGTACTTACAAGATGAACAATTGCAATCCAATTCACGGCTAACCAGACTATTTTTGAATATTATTACAGCTTTATGGCATCGACATGAAAAGTATTTTGTGTTCTTGTCTAGAAGACCTATACAGCATATATTAATAAGTACGTTCTTTGTATTCGAGTTGTAGATAGAAGAATTCATGTCTCAAGGTTTATAGGATATTGGTTGACGTAAAATAATTTAGAAACAATTGGTAAGCAATCAGACGTGAATTCCAGTATAAATCCTACCATCGTCGTGTATTATACTACGGCTTACGTCTAGATGACAACTGTGAAGGCTGGGAACTTGAAGTGAACATAAACACTTATGTGCAAACTTTTCTCCAGCAGCATGCATAACTCATAAAGGAACAAAAGGTTTATGCTAAGCAGCTAAGTTCACGAATATGTCTAGGCGCTTATGCTTCGTATGTAATTTCTCCATCGACTAATGGGTTTGTGTATTATTAGGCCTTGTTGATCAAAGTCTCATTTTGTTGCGTGTATTCCGTTAGCGTTGAAGATACAATCTGATAGAAGAAGCTTTTAATCATTTTCCAGTTGCAATAAAAATATAAGTTGCTGGTTTGCTCTCAGCTGTCAAAAATGAGCTTTATGTCCGATTTATAGAAGGATTCTCTAGAGAGTTTGAGATATAAAATACCTACAGGAATACACAATGTAAGAATGAGAAAGAATGACATCAATATTTTTAAATATTTTTTTCGTAGGGACCTTTACCACCTAGGGTTGCCCGTAAATAAGTTATTTCAGCGAATTGGGATCGGGATCACATTCAAATGAAGACAACTTGCACAAATGTAGTATATGTAGCATGTAGCAGGTACTGCTAATAAACATTTATCACCTAACCGCTCATGATGAAATCAGTCAGGCGGACTTTCCTAATACGATAAAACTTGTTGTGATCAAGTCAAAGAATTTAATTCTATTTTCCGTCTTCCTTCAATACTCTGTATCAGAAAGTAATTCAACGAGCTTTATTAATAGTAATTGATACCCAGTCAGTTCTTAATGAGCTAATAAGCACCTTACTGCAATACCTGATTGCTTACCTTAGTGATGATGGATGGGATGAATGATACTTAGAAAAAATATTTGTTGATCAATATGAAACAGGTAAAATTATGAAAATATTTTTTTCAAAACTTTATACGCTCCCTGCAATGTTGCAAATAAGTTTTTAAACAATTGCAAATACGCCAGGAGTAATTAATTAGAAATTTACAATAATGTACATAAACATAAAACAGTTTATACACCTTTTGTGGGTGCAGTGGCACTACTCAACATCGAATTGCTTGCAAAAAATTGGACATTAAACAAATTACGTTCGACTTGTATCGAGGACAGACAGATTAATTACTACTACTAACTACTTGCATACTTCCATTGCGGAATTGCTACAGTAAATTTAGTCGTTAAATATTTTGTGAGATATATGACACCGAATATAATAATAATATTTATTAGTACTGTATTTTATGATATGCGAAAAATTTACAATTTTCGAAAGTATTACATTATGCATTTATGCACTCATATATACGTACAAATAATGCGATCCCAAATTTTATATTTTATGATAACTTACTCAGAAGATATTTTAGAAGAACCTTATTATTGCTTATGGCATGGCCAGTTGAAATTTATCAAAATTCATTGCAGTTGGGAAAGATAAGGGTGCAATATCAATGCATACATAACACTTGACGATGTGACAATCATGGTATGAATTGGAAATATCAATAATTCTATGAAGCTGTCTTTGATAAAAATGATGCAAATGAATAAATCGTAAAAGGAAGGTACACTTTCTGCACACCAAGAGGTATGCAAAAGTGTATAATATTATTGGATAATTAATATCAATCGTACTTGTCTTTCTCAAGAAGTCTCAATAAATTGTGAACCTGACGGAGTGGATGAAACCTCTGGGGGAATAGAAAATAGATACAAGAACACATAATTTATTTCCAGAGAAGGAAGACGAGGAAAGTACAGACAAAAGTGTCGTGCACAGTCTGCCATAAATGTAGTTGGAGGATGGGAATCCTCGCCCGTGTAGTTTTACTTTCAGGTACTCAATCCGATGATTGAATTAATGGAGACCACAGTGAAGGGTTCCTCTGGTCGTCGTGTGTTTAGTGAACAATGTTGAATGTAGTAATGACAGATATGAATGAAACCACTTGACACCTGTGCAGGTGCATTTTTAAACTGTTTCTGATCATCACTTGCCTCACTTGGACCAATCTGCTGCTACTGTGCTATGATTAGGATATATGCGATGAAAGATAAGAGCATTAAGAGCTGTGAGTGCAATAATCCTCCGCCAACAGTTTAGGAAATAATTAATCTTCTGGAGCAACTAGGAGGTGTCTAGTTAGAGTCTTCAGGTCTCAGTTACTGTTGACTCATTCTTCTTCACAGACAGCCATAGCTAAAATCTAGTTGGATTAATGTACTACTATAATAATCTCCTGTGATCCAAATCGGATTAACCTAATAAATAACTAAAGTGGTCATCTGAAATTCCTCGGATTTAAGCTGACTTTTTGACCAGAGCAGTTCGATCAGGCGTTAAAATTCTTTAACCGTTTGTTCGTTCAGCTCTAGTCAAGCTATGAACAGCATTTTACTTCACTGAAGTTTTTATCAGCTACAAAAAAGAATAATCTTGAAGTAAACTGGATAAGTAAACTTTATATAATGTGACACTCTACAACTAGTTAACAAAAAGCTTGGTAAGGAATTGGAAGTAAGAAACAGCTTTACTTTGAATAAACTCATTAACAATATGGTAGGCTGTAGCGTGTATATTCAGCCTTGTCCTCTTCCTCCAAAATTATTGTTTCTATTGGGATTAGGATTTCGATTTTGATTAATTGGTCCAGGTTGGCGATTCCCAGAGCCTTGTCCTGGACCAGGACCATTGTTGGAAGTTGGAGCTGATCGTCGTTCTGTCCAGAATCGGAAGTCAAGTCGTGGAATTACATCGCCATTGCACGGTTGTCTCTGATTCCTGTTAGACAAATTGCAAAATGATTCCGCAATCATACAGAGAAGAATACAATACTCATTTCAATTTATTGTCAAAGCACTTACAAGAATGAAGCCTGCTGGAATGCCAACAACTGTACAACTCCGATGTCATCTGAATTGTCACACACGACTCGAGCCAAGCTGACCTTTCTGATTTGTTCAAGTTGTGCTAAACGATGGAAAATTGAAGAAAACTTAAATTATCATCCATCAAATTAAATTTTCAGTTTCAGCATTCATACCTTCTGTAAACCTGGCACTTGTTTCCTCATAAAAAAATCTGTCTCCCCGCCGCAGCCTGGAGAACTGATCTCCGACGATGCAAACAAAAGTTGGTCCTAAAACTGCCCCAGTTTGGGGTTTTTCAGCGATTCCTCCAACAAATAAGTCGATTTCGTCTACAGAAGGGTACATATTGCTGAGAAGTCGTGCAGCCTTCAAAGAAATACATTTTGTGTCACATAAATATCCCGAAAAACTGAAACGCGTTTATGCACCAGACCTGATCATCCATGAAGGATGAGATATCCTGCCAATTTTTTGCTTTTGGAAGTCCACAGACTTCCCTCCATTCGTTGTACGATGGAAGGCCATGATCTCTACCTCGCTGGATGTTAAGTGCCATCAAATCAAGTCCAAATGCTGAATCTCCTTCGAATAAATGGTTGGTCACCTGTACACGAGAGAAACGAATGAGATAAATGTCAAATAAGCCAAGCAGTAAGTAAAATGACTCCATACAGCTTCGGAAACAAAGTGATCCATTTTCTGAGACTCTTGGACAGTCAATCCTCGAACCAGGTCGTCTAACGAATCATAAAGTTCAAATGGTTTAAACTGAGTTCTTGAGAAGAAGCTGGACCGAGGGGATCCGAATTTTGTAAATGTTCTGTAAAGTGTATTTAAGATGAGTTAGTTTGACGAGCAAATCGAAATCATGACCTAACTCAGTGGTTAACTGACTTGATCACGCCTTGAACCAAACTGTGTCCAAATCTGTATGCTGCTGTGGCAAATGCGTTGGTAATGGTGGGATCGATTTCCTGATTGTACAGTTTAGTGTAACCTCTCTGCTTAGGTTGGAGATCAAATGTCCTCATGTAGTCGGGGCCTAAGATGAGTGGAAGGAACTCGTTGTATGTGATGTGCTGCATTTCGGCTATCACAATTCGTCTTGACTCTTGATACAAAATCTCGTCGCTCCAAGAAGGATTCAGTTGTTGGAGAGTTCTTGCTACACGGTTGTGTTCGCGAAGCCAAATGGTGTGCAACAAGGCTAATTCAACTTGTTCATTTACTCTAAGGTCTCCAGCCCTGAAACAAAATTTGTCTTGGGCTGCCGAAGAACACTCGTTGGGATTTGCAGGAAGAAGATCTCCATTCCGAGTTCTTTGGACAAGGAGACGTCCACCAACTCCTTCTCGGAGAGACCGAGCTCGATTTTCAGATGAACCGTAAACCTGTACGTATGCGTAATCATTATTGTAACTACATTCAAGGGTGAGTTTAAAGGTACTAGTTAAGCGTACATTGGAACCATCGATGAATGCAGTGATCTGGTTCATCTGTTCTCTCGGACCGAAGGTACATTCTCGCCGTGGGGCAGGAAGAGATCTACAAAATATTATTTGCGATTCGTCATTATTGAAGTAAGTATAGAAAACAATAAGACAAGGGTGAGAAAAATTAACAAAGATAACGCAGTTGAAGTTGAAATGTACCTGACAAACTCCATACAACGTTGATTGTGATTTCGATAAAAAGAATCACTAGAAGGAATCTATAGAGGTACAAATAGAGATATAGTATTACAGCCTTCGTTCGAAAACTAACAATTTCAAGAAATTACTGAATTAAAGAATTTACCTCTATTGGAAAGCAGTCAGGGTGCCTTAGGCTGAAACCATTTAAAATAGATATTATAAGAACATATATACTTACGAAAAGGATATAAAACCCATTTGATGTGTCCAAAAATTAAATACTTGGATGGCAGAACTTGTCCATTTTGGCAGCATGAAATTCCTACGGAGTTATTTCCTTTCACGATAGGCGTATGAGTTAAATCGTGATCCAAAAATTGACCTATTGATAAAATACGATTAGGGTATGTGTCCCTCTGTTTCGTTAATACATATGACAATTCTGCATATTATAATCCTTTACCCCATTGCATAACCATGAGCGTGAGGTTAGAGTACGGTCTGTTTTCATCCGGAATGAATTGCTCACTAATAAATCGTGCAGACGGAAGGAGTTGTCCGTTTGATTGAACCCTTGGACTGTTGATTCCTGCGATCAATTGTAACATCTTTGAATTGAAACTTGTCTTATCCTCATTTAATATTACAGAAGTTTTCACTTACCATCTCCATATTTTGGTGGCAAGATTCTCTGGAAAGCTGTTTGACTTTTTCCTGAAATTGAAGACTTTTATTTATTTCACCAGAAATCGGAATCCAGAAGTTAATTATAAGACAGCACTGTACAAAGTAAAGTTAGATTTGTAAACTAACCCCAATCTGGATGAACTCGATTGTTGCAGCTTCCATCCATTGTTCGATAAGGATAGTTGGGTACACATCGGGAGACAGGAGGACATGTTCTTTCGACACTTGTGCCTCTCGCAGTGATTTGAGGAAGTCCGAATGTGCCTTGATCAGGAGACAAGTTGAACCTGAATTTTGTTCATAGTTGGTCAGGGTATGCTTTTGGAAGAAGATTTTTTTTAAATAATTAATTATATTATTAATATTAATAATATTACGAGTTAATAATGTTCCTTGAAGTTTCAATGTTCAGCTGAGCATCATTTCCTTTCCCAAGAACTTCGTTTGTGGTCATAAAAAAGTTTTGATGGCCAGCAGCGGGCGATCCCTTTGGAATAGTTACCTACGTATCCAAATAGAGGTTGTATTTTGTAATAATTATAGTACTTAACGTCTAGTTTAATTGTTACTACAAGTGTTGAAAGCAAACCAGCCCATTAACCACGAATTCAATGGATGCAAAATCGTGGTTCACTGATCATTAACTATGCTAAGCAGATTCACTCGCGTCATTTGTAAATAATAACAGCAATTAATTTTTATAAGCTACCTTCTTATTGAAAAGGATGTCGGTAATTTTATCTGCTCGTTCCTGAAACTTCTGAACACTTCTCTCGGCAATGTTCTCCAGCTCATTTCGACTGATTCGGGGAAGAACAACCTGTGGAGTCGCTGGAGGAGTCAAAACTCCGTTCGAACCAACTCCAGGATTGATTCCTCCTTTATTTCGAGTACTTTGATTTTCTATCGGGCAGCACACGCCCTTCTGACCACTTCTGGTATCACATGGCGTCTCCAGTAAGGACGGAATCTCAGCGTAAAATATGGCACATTGTGCTAATGGCTTGCAAAATCCTTGTCTCTAAATATTTTATGACAGGATGGCATTAGTTTAGAGTAGAAATCATTAGACGATTTAAAAGTCACCCTTGACTCTGTTGCATTTATAATTCGTAGGCTAAGCAAGAATAATTGACGTAACATATGAGGGAGACTAATTATACAGAGACAATTTGCAAAAAAGTACCCCATCAGGAGATTCGCATCCGGGAGAGTTGACCGTGGGGACATCATCAAACTGGATATTCTCATTCTGCCCCTGTCCTGGAGCTGGACGATTAATCTTGTCCTGCTAATGAATAATTAATTAGATGTGTGCTAGGGGAATCAGAAAGAAACCAAGACTGTCAGAAGGATTATTATTATGCAGAACTTACGTCAAAAGAGATCTGACCAGTTGCTTCACGTAAAAGTATGAAGACTGCAACAACCCCAAGACTTATTAGGGAATGAAACATGCTATTTCGATGCAGTTTCATTTTCCCTATTCGCACACAATCTCGTACTTCACTTTAAACCTCTCTCACCTTTCTCTGAATTTGGCACAAATACAAGAAATAATTCACTGGATGATACAGACACAATAATCCTACTTTTACAAGACCATTCAGGATTCTCCAACTAGAAGCACTAATGATAAGTAAGACAATAACTTGGATTAAAGAGCAACTTCATGCATGCAGCAACCTTCAACTCTTCTTGGGATCTTCTCCAATGATACGATTGAATTAATTTCTTAGCTTTTTCTAGTAACCTTCTCTTTTTCTTAAGATAATCTCAGACAATGGAAAATGAACTGAAGACTAGATGACTGATACACTGACGGTGGTTGCGAACGCGTGTGTGTGAACATCTACTAACAAGTATCTTCTTAGTAAAAGTGGTTTTGCATGGATGCATGCAAAAAATCGAAACAATACAAAATACAAGTAGTTTGAGAGATGAGTTGTTTGATAATAGAATGGCTAAACAATAATTCAATTCTTAGTATGGATCTCTCTCTCTCTCTCTGACTCAGTCAGTCCTGTCCAGCAATTGAAGAAGGTGTGGAGTGTGGAGATTGTGAATTGATATTATATGGCTGGTTGGTAGCCACGATTGTAAGTTGTAATATGCTGGTTGCAAATTGCAAATTATATTCATTCGTAAATGCTTCAGGTTGATATATATGATTTGTTAATCTTCCTTAGTACAAGATGAGGATTAAGAAGAGTATATGATATATGAATACTGCGAAGGCTTTGTGTGTCTATTGGTGGTAGGAACAACAATACAGGTTTGCATGGACTTAAGTTTGTCATGCTCGATGAACTCATGGGGTTTTTAATGATAACTTCTCTGGTTTGTACTTTAGTAGTTAGTAGTTAGTTAGAGGATGGCCTTTTAAAACTGAATAATTCAATCCTCAATCCAAGAAGTCATATTACAGAAGAGCATTGTCAGAGTTTTTCCCATCATCGGCGTCATGTGCGATTCATTAACAAGGGTGACCGAAGTGGTTCGTCAAGATGCAGCCGCCAGTCGAAGATGAAAGTACCTTCGACAGGTTAATATTTCAACTTCTCAAGAAGCAACTGATAATCAACTCATCATCAGGTCTGCGAAGGTTTATCTTCCTTTGCAGATGGTATTTTTACTTTCATTTGTCAATATTTATTGATGTATGTGCATAGAAATGAGAGTGAAGAGTTTTCAGTTGTCGAAAGTCGATTTGCAGTGTGTTTCTCATTCATGAAGTCAGTCATTTTTTGCCCTACTGACTTCCACTACAAACCAGTCCGTATTGACCTTGATGGTTCCTAGAACAAAGCGTTTTAGTGTGCAAATAAGCAAATATGAAAATGAATAATATTATAGACTTAGAGGATGGTTGACTACCTCTTGACACTAAGTCACGGCTTAGCGTAAAAGCTATTCGTGGTTACTCTCATGTATGACATCTAACTGCTATTAGTTTAGGACTACTGGCGATTTATTTTTAGATATGGAATAACTTTGCTGCAAGGCAACTGCTACATTTGATCACATCAGTTTTAATCTGTAATTTCTTTATTCGTACTTACGTTGAACACTGTTGTAATGTTGGCTTAAATCTTTGTACAAAACGGCAAGAATCAGTTCAATTTAGAAACTTCGTCCCGTCGCAGTGAATAAAATAAATACGTACATGTTACAAATTATTAATAAATTGACTTGTATCAAAAGGAAAGGATACACTATGGCTTATAATAGAAGCACAAGAATATTTATATATTTTTAAGTAGGATACATAACTGATGTCCGAATAGGCTAACAGGTGATTGTTGGTTTTATTATAATATAACATGCATGAACAATATTCCATGCAAAGGGATTCAAGGTGTCGGACCAATTTCGTCGTCAGATAGCGATTCTGGAGAATCTTGAGAGGTTTCGGCAGTTCTGAAACTTTCATCAGTGCCTGGATCAGATGCATTAGAATCCTTATCATTCGACGATACATTTTGTGAGGTTAAGTTTTCATCACAAGTAGATTTTGAGTTCGATGCTTGTGAAGCTCTTAGAAAGCCGCCTGCAAGTTCCCTACGAGGATGGCCAAATGGAGTTGACGCTGCAAGTGGTCCATGTTGAGCGACATCCGGTCTTGCTAGGGCATCTTCCTCTCCATGCACATCCATATCTTCAAACAAATCCTCACTTCCCGCAGTACTCATGTCATCTATAGGTTCCACAGGCAACATTTGTGAGTCATTTCTTGGTAAGTTGTTTTCTACGAGAGTGCCGTTAGCTTCAATCACTGTCTCTGCTTCGGAAAGTTCTGAAGCCTCATTTTGAATCCCATTCTCTGGAACCGTCGTGTTCTGGGATACGTCCAATTCTTCTGGATTGGGAATCGCGGAAACATTAATGTCTGGAAAACCTTTAGGAGCTTTAGCATCTGCGTTCTCCTTTTTGAATTCGTTATTCAAGTTATTCTGATAGTCTGCTGGATAATTTTCTTTCAAATGCTTTGCTCTCATTTCATTAACAAGTCTGCGAACTCCAAAATGAATAGAATATGACATGTTGTCCACTTTGTACACTCCCAGTAAGCTGTCAGCTAACTCGAACATATTTGATCGCAAGGATATTATGATGAATTGAGTGAATTTGGTACGGTCCTAATTATTACAATCAGTTAGATAGCATCCTTTTCGAGATTAAATAAATTGCAGAATGTTCGTGCATACCTTTATATAGTTTGCTATTATTGAAACGTTTTTGAAATCTAAAGCTGCGTCAATTTCGTCCATGACATAAAAAGGGCTGGGTTTGAAATGATGGAGAGCGAACACAAGTGACAAGGATGCTAAGGTTTTCTCTCCTCCCGATAAATTAGATATTTTTTTCCATGTCTTGCGGGCTGGTCTTACTCTGATTTGGTAGATGCAAACATAAAATTCACATATTCAAATTAATACCATTATTTTCAAAAATTCAACTTTAACAAAACCAATCACTTACGAAAATTGAACTCCACATCCAAAGAGATCCAGAATATCAACCACTTCTAGTTCAGCGTCCCCACCCATAGAAATCATGCGGAACATTTCTTTAAGTCGAGAGGAAATCAACGCAAATCCTTCCATGAATTCGGTTGCTCGCTGTTGATCTAATTTGCAATATGTCTCTCGAAACAAGTCCCTCTGCTTGGTGACCTCAGTCAGCTCTTTGACACGTTGATAAAGGATGTCGAGCTAAAATAAATAATATTATTGAAAGTTTGAGGTAAAATGTTTCTGATATTTTCTTTCTACTGTTGAACCGGAAGAAACTATGTCCAACTTTACCTTATTCTTGTACTCTTTCAAAATGTCTAAGTTCGGAATGTCTCTCTTCAGTTTTTCGTTATATTTCTTAATCTTTCGGTCAATATCGTCCATGCTTAAATCTCTAACTTGCTCTTCAGTTAATTCAGGCAAGGGATCTGTTTGCTCTTCAGGAATTTCCTGAATTGCCAAAGCTTTTGATTGCTCAAGTGCAGATGCAATATGACCTTCCAAATGCTTCAACTCTTGTTTAGCATCGGAAAGTTTATTTTCTACAGTTGCTTTTTCCTTTAGAAGTTTTCTTTCTTCATCTTGGAACTCATTGGACTGTTGCTTTTTCTCTTCATAAAGCTGCTTTGCTTGCTCCATTTGAGCGAGCAGTTGCTGTTCTTCTTCTTTAATTTCTCTCCCTTTTTCTTCCAACATTGTCTTATTTTCTACGATTTTTCTCATCGTGACTTCCATCTTCTCAATTTCCTTGCGAGCTGCGGACAACTTAGTTTCGGCTTTCTTTCTGTTGGCTTCGCAGTTCTTTAATTCGACAGTTTTTTTGTTTGTCTCTTCGATGACCTTCTTACGCATTTCTACCAGCTTATCCAATTTTAGGGTTATCTGTTTCTTCTTCGTAACTTGCAATTCCTGAACTTTCTCTCCAACTTTCTTAGCTTCTTCTTCAGCAGCTTGACAAGGCTCAAGATACTCCTCGTACTCTGTTTGGGCTGTTTGAAGACCTGCTTCTTTTTCTTTGAGAGCTTTAGGCGAAACTGCAGCTTCACTAGCTCGTTGGTTTTGGCTTTCCACATTGGCTTGCAGGAGAGGCAATTGCGACTTCAGAGCTTGAAGGTCTGACTGATAGTTGTCAATTTTTCTCTTAAAATCTTGAATTTGCTCGCTGATTTGCTGGACTTGAGTTTCAACATCTTTACGAGCCTGTTGGGCTTTATAGAATTCTTTTTGAGCTTCGTCTTGACGTTTTTGCAGATTTGCCAATTGTTGCTTTGAAACTGTAACTTGGGCTGCTCTCGAGTTAAATTTTCCCTCTGGACGTGAATTTCCACCGCCGATCATAGATCCTAAGAACATTTACATCGACCATTAGTAAAATATGACATAAGATGCAGAATAAATATGGCATCCATCCAATCACAAAATGCAAACGGGCAATTGTATAGTAATTACCTGTCGGCTCAACTATTTCTCCTTGCAGTGTTACCACCCGGTGTCTCACAGATCCGCCATATGATACTTTAGTAGCAATATCAATGTTGTCGGTAACCTAATTAAGAATTCATGTTAGTGCTTTATTGAGACAAGTGTTTGTCAACATATTTTTGTATAACCATACCAAAGTATTCCTGAACGCCTTATAAAAAGCTGATGCTACTTCGGGCTTACTAATGTTAAGTAAATCGAAAATTCGATGCGACTGCGATGGGGTATCAAATCGTTGCCGAAGCTGATTTGCAGCCTGATGCATCTTATCAAGACACATGAAGCTTTGTACTGGCACCCCTTTGCTTCGAAGCAGATTGATGCACTCAGCTGATGTCTGGTCGTTATCTGCGACCCAGTATTCCAGCATTCCAGTGGCCATCGTGGCTGCTACGTTATATTTTTCTGGTACTGTTGCTAGATTTTTTAGTCTTCCATACAATCCAGGAAGTAATCCGTCAGCTTGGGCATCCATAAGAACCCTGTCAGCCTATATCAAGACAGACAACTACTGTAGTTTCCAAGAATTTCCACATGAAGCCCAATTGATTGTGAAGTAAGTTCTAGTAACTGTAATTATTTACCTGGCCCATCTCTTTACTCCCTTGAATACTGTTGTGAGCTTGCTGATACTCGGCTCTGGTCTGTTCAAAAACTTGTCGATGCTTGTTTTCTTCTTCAGTTAGTTCTTGTACACTTTTCTGCAGCTTTTTTAAATTCTGTTCCATAGGTTCTAGTTTATTTTGACCTAAACTTGTACGTCCATCTTTTTCCTTTTGTCGAATATTATTTTTCAAAGACTCCAATCGCTCAGTCATTTCAGCAAGCTTTTTCTGTTCCACAGCCTCCCGGGCTTTATAGTTGTTTAATTCTTTCTGCATTTTGTCCAAAGCTGCTTTCTTAGCATCTCTCAGACTCTTCAACTTTGTAAATTCCTTATCAGCAGCTTCTTTCTTCTTCAACACGACATCAATTTTAGCATTTAGCTGATCCAAATCACCTTTAACTCGGGCCTGTTCAGAGTCAATTTCTCCGTCCAATTTAATTTTTTGACTTTTCAATTCTTCGATCAAAGTGTTGTGGCTTTCCGGAAGACCTTTCAACTTTTCAATTTCACCTTCCAACTTTGCAACTTCTTTTTGATTCTTTTTCCTTGTTTCATTGCTTCGTTTCAGATCTTCACTGCACTGAATATACTGCGCATCTGCAGCATCTAGAGCTTTTTTAGCCTTATTATACTGTTTTTCAATTGTTTTGAACTCCTTTTCTACATTCTGGTATTCACTCTTGCGGGCTTGATTCACCTCAGCGATTTCATTCAGACGCAGGACCAACGCATCCATTCTAACTTGAACTTCTTCGACGATTTTTCGTTTGCTTTCGCTTTTTGCTTTAGCAAGAAAGGCAGTTTTGTGACATTTCATGTATTGGTACCTCGTAAGAGCATTCCGGTCTCTTAAGTATTCCTTTGCCTGTAAAGATGAGTTTAAAAAATACGATAAAAAGCAAAATCAACCTGTTAAATAGTACCCGCCCGTTTAAGTGTTAATTAGTTAAAAAAGTTACCCTTTGTACTGGCTCATCCATGTTTTTCTTTTCCTTTTCGGCCATATCAACTCTTTGAACTTTTTCCTCTCGTTCATAATCATATTTTTCAACTCGTTCATCCAACTGGGCAAGAGGTTTTATGTATCGTTTCGTTCCAATTACTTCTTCCAGAAATTCTAACAGCCCAGTATCTTGTCCATTCGGAGAAATTGGAGGCATCTATGAAACAGTAAATTCGCGATTTCAGTAAGAGAATTGAGAATATGACATTTAAAGGTTTAGTTCCTAAATTAAAATAATTACCTGAGCGATTTGCTCAACTTCTCCTTGAAGAATTAAAAACCGATTGTGTACAATATCGATTCCTGTAACCAACAAACGCAGGAATATTAATCACAATTTAAAACAAAAAAGTAATACAGAGGAACGAAATGATTAAGGTACATTACGTAACACAAAATTTAAAAATGTACTTGCAAGCTATTGTAAAGTAAGCTAATACTTACCACTGGTCTTAAGAAATCTCGCTACGTCTTGAAACTTGACTTTTTTACCATCTAACTGATAAACAGAGTTGTTATCTTTGAAAGCCCGCCGCATTACAGTAATTCGTGACCCCGCAACTATTTCATAATCATCTCCCTTTCCTTTGTCACCTTCGTCCACTATTTTCACAAAATGTACTGTGACAGCACAACTTCTTAAATCCGGGAGTAATTCCGATTTATGAATCAATGTTGAGACTTTCTTGCAACGTATTTTTGATGCTCGATAGCCAAACACAAATAGCATAGCATCGATTATGTTACTTTTTCCATTTCCATTAGGACCGACAATAGCTGAGAATGACTTATGGAATGGTCCCATTTCTTTCAACCCCCCATAGCTTTTGAAGTTTTCACAAACAATCTTCTCAATAACAAGACGCTGTCCAGTACCAGGATGTTCCTGGCGAGTGATCTTTGGAGGAATGTAGATATCTTCCAAAAAGAAGCCACCCTCTTCTTGAAAATCTGCCATCAACTCTTCATCTTCGTCGTTTTTTTCTAGAATCATTCTTCTTCGCATTTGTGCAGCAACCTCTGCATCGTTTTCGCCTTCTTCTCCATCCTTACGTCGACGTCCCCTTTTTCGGTTCCTTCCAGGAGAAATCGCAGAGGAAACAGGACGCTTACTCATTGTCTCACCAGTTTAGTCTGCAAAGGATATAAACGATAATCACTAAGATGTCCAAATGTGCACAGAAAAATCAGTATCATTACAGCATGATTAATATTATATGCTAAAGTCCTAACATGCATACCCTGCAATTTATTACTTTTTGTCCGTACTTATTGACATATACGAATAAAAGATTACATTGCATTACAACAAAAAAACTATCGATCCATCAACCTTCCCTACTCCCACTGATATTAATACTATATGCTAATACTAACGTACTAGCAACTTCAAGATTCCTATCGACCAAACTCTTAAAACTTAAAACATTTCTTATTTTCCCACGGGCGACAACTGAAGCGTGTATGAAGTAAGTGCCCACCGCTTCTAAATCAATTACGTAAAATGCCGAAAAAAAGTAGAGCCACGTCTTTGGAAAATATTTTTGTAAGTGAGACTCATCGAGTCATTTACAGTGAAATTTCGTACTTGAAGAAGAGAATTCACCTTGTAGAAGGAGAAAGAAAAGCAAATTATGAGTCCAACGAAGAAACACTTAAGAAGCACGAAGGGCAGATGAAGGATCTTAGGCAAAAAAATCAAGAGCTCAAGACCCACAAGAAAGATCTACTCTCTTCAAAAGATCCATACTTCAAATTGATTTCTTCGAAGTTCGGTGGCGATAAAAAAGCATATGAGTTTAAGGAGAAATCATATGAAGACACTCTGGATGTATTAGAATGCAAAATTGGAACATTTACGAATAAAATAAATGCTTTCAAGTACAAAAATGTGCGAACAGAAAATCAGATGAAAAGAGTACTTGAGAGGGAGAAGCAATTGAAAGTAGCTCTCAACGGGGAAAAATTGTCACAAGGCAAAGAAAGTCCCTTGCACAAGTAAGAATCTTAACTGAAGCCGAATCACACTATTATTACCATTAGCATCAAGCTACAATCCCTGGTCAAATCTTCCATATTATTTAGCAACTTTTTGTATTTCAGGAGGAAACAAGAAATCAAACTGACCGAAACTGGTACCGCTGCGATGCAAATGAAGATAACCGAAGCAGACAATATTCGCTGCAGGTACAAACAAATGATTTCGATATTAAAATCAGAGAACTTTTCACTAAATATTCGCGTAAAAGAGCAAGACAGAAAAATTGGATCGGAAAATTCTGAGATTGTAAAAATGCAAACAGCTTTACAAGACGCGATAAAAGCCAAAAAGCAAGCCAAACTCCGGCTGACAGAGGTAAGATTTTTAAATGAAAAACAGTGCTGTAAAGAATCTACCAATTTATAATCACCAAACCATCTTACTAACTATGATTTAAAGATTGAAGAGAAGACAATTCAAGACTACTCTCAGAGAGAAAAAGAACTGTACGAAGCTCGCATGCAACTAAAGCTAATTCGAGAGAAAATGGACCAAATCGGATCGAAATTATCTTTCCCGAAATTTCACATTATACACAGAGACTCCTCGATAACAGAAGGTCTCTTTGCTGGCTACAAAATCGGCTCCGACCATAGTGAAACAAAAGCACAAAATCTCGTTGAAACCGTGTACAACCAGTTGGCTACGATGGTGGGAGAAAGTGACCCATCAATAATAGTGACTCGGTTTCAAGAACAACGTGTTCATGCTAAAGATCTTCTTGTCCAAGAAGATGCAGCCAAGTCTGCAGTAAGAAAAGCAAAACTCCGAAAGCGATTTTTAGTGGACAAGCTCAGTCAACTACAATACAGTGGAGGGCTTAAGCGAGAAAAGCTTAATGCTATGTTCAATGAAATCCATGAGCAGATAACAGACACATCTTCCGAACGGGAGAAGCTGGATAAATGGCTGCAAGAGCATTACAACGCTATGGAGCAAATGCAAACCAAGTTGAACGAAGTATTCCGCATTAATGACATCAAAGTACCACCAGCTCCTTCAATTCCAGGACCAGATATCCCTGCTCACATGGTGGCTCATCTCCTGAAGTTCTTGTTGAAGTATTTGGATAAGATTCTTGGAGCTTCCGATGGAGCTCCTTATTCTCCAATGGCTCCAGCTCTCTTGGCACCGCAAGGAAATACTACTCTGGAAGATCAGCTAGGATTGCCTTTAGCGTCTCCGATGGCAGGCGGAGAATTCGACTACGCAGCAGGAAACCCTTTGGGAGAATCAACGTCAACACTTTTCGGCCTTCCATCGCCTGCAGCGTCGTCAACAGCCAGCTTTCGGTACAGAGGGTCTCTTGCAGGTATTGATGGAATGACAGTACTTGGGGACGGATCTGAGGTCTTTCCTTTCGAGAACGATTTAGCCCTTTCGGACCACGATCGAGCACCATCATTAGCTGTTCCGGACGGACCCCTTCTAACATCGATTTCTATCGGAGGGGGAATGGAAGATCGCTCTGGCAAACGTGAGGACAGTGCTGGCATGAAAGTAAAGGGCCGTCGAGGAGATTCGAGCGAAGAGGAAGAAGCAGTGACAAGAAATATTGTAAAGCGACAGTCACAGATTCTCTATGAAGCGAAGACACGTAAAGGTCGATTTAACACGGCGATAACGATGAATGTCCGAAACAGGAAGTACTGAAGACATGCTAACTTCAGCCAATATCTCCCTAATCCCCTGCACATCTACATAACAGAAAACCCCCTAGGGGCTGTCCATAAATCACGTCAACAAAAATTTCGAAATTTAGGACCCACCCACCCTCGTCAACCATTGTAGGTATAGGGAACGTCAACACGTGCAGGATAGGGAGCCCCGAACCACCCACCCACCCTTTTGTTGACGTGATTTATGGACGGCCCC
>JAQGAD010000467.1:0-37803 GCA_034696625.1 Isotomurus palustris | reverse complement strand
ATCTTTGAAGATATTCAGAATTAACAAATCTACTCTTGGAAAATTGTGTATACTTATTTCAAATTACACCGTCACTGCTCTACTGGCTTTTCCAAATAACGTAGGGATCAATTAATTTATTGATTTACTAACATTATTTATCATTTGGAACCATATCCTGCCTTTGAATCTGTTGTAATGCATAATGAGGATTTAATAAAATAATAAAAATCAATTCAACAGCAAATTACCACATTATATAATATAATTATTATCTCCTGTTAAACTGTTTCAGTGCTGTCGCAGAAAATGCTTTGAAATCTGTGTCGATAAAACACAGCTGACACGCAACAGCTTGTAACCTCGTAAGTATTGTGGGGTCTAAATTCTTAACCTTAACTGAATCTGATTTATTTGTGAACACGAGTTCGTTTGTGAAGTAATTAATTAACCAATGAGCAAGTAGATTTTATTTAATTTAAAGTGAGTTTGTGGATTTCCTCGCTTCAAGAAACCGTGCAGAATTGGGGACAGCGAGTTTTTCAGGAGAAATGAAAAAGGTAGCTTATCAAGGGATTGTGCAATAGTAAAAGCCAGTTTATCTCATTTATTTAAAAGGCAAACCTAAAATTAATTTATTAAAAGCTTGAATTTTTTCACATCAGGATGAGTACGCTATTTTAGTCCTTTACTTCGAGTTGGATGTTTTAAATTGAAACTGTGCGTTCCTCTTGAGCGATAATCTGTAAGACGAAATTTATAGCATTATATAGATTTATTTGGAGATTTCCAATTAACTGAACTGTTTCTTAATAATTTTACGCTACCAAAGACGTCAAATTGTCTTTAACAGCTGTTAAGCCTTATTCCTTCCAGACGATGAGTTTGGAGTAGCTCACGCAATCATTTACACAACGTGCATTTCCGGCCTCACATTTACTTCGTTATGCTCGACCTTTTGTTTTTTTGTTTTTAAAAAGGCAGCTCTTCTCAAACCTTCTCAATGAAATGCTGAAGCTTCCAAAGGTGTTTTTTGTTAAACGGAAACGGAAACGAAAGTCACGGCCTTTGTTGTCCCGTCTACAAGATGGAGATTTCAATATCACCGGACAGTTTCTTCACGCAGCAGGTCCTCTTCATTTCTCTAATCGTGCTGACTGGAATTTGGTGGGGAATGTTTGTAGAAATGGACGTGTTCCATTACACCCACAAATCTGTTTTGTTCCGTGTGGATCGATCGTGTAGTTCTGTTTGTAAGGATTTTTGTATCTCCCTACACTATGTGTGTGGAGCTGCACAAACTGGCCTTTTTGTTTGTATTGTCGCTCTCCTTATGGTTGTGTCTTTCGTCAAGGTTGTAATTAACATGTCGTCTTTTGCAAACGATCCGTGGAAATCCAACTTCAGGTTGGAAAGTATGATCACCGTGTACAGAAAGCTATTCATGTTGCTAAAACTTGTAGACGACGAGATTGCTGAGACTTTAATTCTTGTGACTGTGAGTTTTGGCCTAATCATATTGGCAGAAGTTGTTGCAGTTTACGCAATAATTCGCATGTAATTTTTTATTGACTTGCAGCCCAAATGACGGATAAAAGTCGACAAAAGGTTTTGAAGAAGCAATCATCTCATTAAGTTCAGAAATAAATTAGATGTACTTTTACAAATGTATGCGAAATACGCTTTGCAGCAACTTAAGGAGTCACAGACGGAGACTTAATCAATTTAGGATGTTCGACAGGCACGAGGAATTGGGACGAGGTTTTGGGAGGCACAAGGAAATCACTTGTGAAACAGTCATGCCAAATTTCAAAGCTTTAGCTGCAGCCGTTTATGAGTTACACACATTCACGACGGACAGACGTCCGGACGGACGGATTACGTAATCCTATAAGCCCAATTACCTGGGCTAAAACTAAAATATATTTCATAAAACGTCACACTTAATCTGTTGCAACTGATTGTGAGCATAACAGGCAGATTAAATATTACTAAATTAAGTTTCGAAATTATCTAAAAGCCCGCAGTCCATTTCCATAAAGGATTTTGTGAAAGACGATCGAGATTGTTTATTCTTGTGAAATAAATTCTCGTGACTTTAAGTAAATTGCCTTGCAGTTGGAGTTGAATTCCCGGATTTCTTAGCTTACTTAAAGTTAGATAAAACGGATAAGGTTTAACGTGAGGAAAGGGAGATTGAGTGAGTGAGCTTTGGTAGTTTTGTGTGAGGTTGTAAATGGAGAAGGTCGGTGTGGACATGAGAAAGGTAGTCTTGAAGATTTCCACGTCCTTCCGTGTCCTCCGCCCATTCCCGCATTCCCAGCCCTTCCCACGTCAAACTCATAATGAAATTGACAAAGTGGTCCACAGCTAAACCTCCCATTATTAAAAGTACCTTCAACCCACCTTCCTTAATTCACAGAAGTCGAACCCACAGAGAAAGAGACTTCGACAGCTGCGACGACACTTATTAAATAAATCTCACCAGCTCTCCCTCAACCCTCAAGCTTACAGGCTGTGGTGATTGATGGGCCTCTTCATTATCACCCGGGTTTTCATTCTAGGAAATTAACCGAAACTCCGGAGGAGAAACAAGTGAAGGAGAAAGTGTAAAGTGAAAGTTGAAAGATGGAAAGGACCATTTCCCGTGGAATTTTGGAATTCGGTCCACATTTAATTTGACGATGTTTAAAATAGTATTGCCATTGCCTCTGAGTAATTTGTGTTTGTATGACGCAAAGAATTTAAATGATGATTCGAAGTACTTTAAGACAATGTTTGTATTATTCGGCATTAGAAAGTAGAAAGTGTGAGGGGAGACTTTCGACTGTCGACCAATTCCTTCCTTCCTTCCTTTCCTTAAGTTTCTTGTCGTTGTTCTTGAGGAAATAAGTTTGTACGAGAGAGAAATGGAGGAGAAAGAGAAAGAGAGAGAGAGAGAGATCTCGTTTACGTATGCAAAGTGTTATCCAACCTTAATGGGGAAATTTTACTATTGAGTGTTCAACTTTGAAACTATTTCACTTTCCATTTCGTGTGGAACTCACCTCGAAGTGGATTCGTTATTGTTCATTCATACTCTACACGTTTATTACTAAATGGACAAAGTTACATCAAAAGAAAGTAAATTGCGCCTTTCTCCTTGAGGAATGGCCGAATCTTCTTCTTTACTTTCGTCTGTGCACAAAGGGAAGAAGAAGAAGAGCAGAGGTTGCTGGTCAAATATTCGCCCAGTCTTTTGAGCCTTCACCTTTTCATTTATTACATCGAGTCCACTCCAATCCAACATTATTATTACGTAAAGTAAATCACACTAAATGGGAATAGTTTTAGAGGGGCACGACAGCAGCCGTCTCTTCAGTCTCTGCGCATACTTTCCGCTTTTGTACTTTCTCCTAATGAATTGATATCATTTTAGGTGGCCTACTTAAGGCATCAGATGCTTTGCGAGTGATTTACATATGCAGTTTTGAGTTTCGGGATATCTCCATCTTAAGCTGATATAGCGCTTGTAAACTTAAACTGGGAATGGAATTGTCGTGGGAATCTTTCCCTACAGAATGAGGAAGAATGTCTTAGCATAAATAGTCAGAGGAAACTTGATCAACAATTCAAGTTTGTCATTGTGAGAGATGAATTAGCGGAGAAAGTTTGGAGTCGAGGGAGAAAGCTGGCCATTAATTCGCGAGGAAATGAATGGGCAACAGATTTGCGTGTGTTGATTTCACCTTTTGTGTTAGGGCGAGTGTGTTTACTGACCTAAATCATAAAGTAGAGGGACATAAGACACAGATGGGGTTTTCAGTGAAAGGTACACACACATACACACACACACCACACACACACACACATACACACACACTCACAAGCTGGTGGAATGTTCGGATGAACAGAAGGGAAGAAGATAGGGAGACGACATTTGGGAAGAAAGTGTCACAGAGACAAAAACTCTGGTTGTTACAAGATGGGAACTTTGGTTTGGTTTATTGCCCGAAGGTGATGGAGAGTTACGAACCAGGAGGTTTTTATTCTTTCCTCGTGTATTCATCTCCCAAGAAAAGAAACGAACAAATTCCTCAACATAAATTCCAGCCTGGGCAAAAACAAAACGCGTTGTTGTGTGTATTTTGTCTTGTGTAAAAGTAAAAGACGCGAAGGCAGGAGATCTTCGGTGGCTTTATTGATGTTACTTTCACTAGGTGAAACGGTAAAAAACACAGTCCACGTGTGAGCGTTCGCGTTGTGGTTATTTCTTATTTGTGTGTGTGTGTGTGTGTTGAGGAATCACACAAATGAGAGAGAAGGTTGAGGAATGCAGAAGTTGTTGGTTCTTCTTTTGCTGGAGCAATTGGTCTCATTTGATGTCCATCCTTTTTGCCAAGAACAGAAGTGGAATGAATGTAGTTTGGATGCTTGGACTTTGTAACGTGGTGGAGAAAGATTTCTCCGTTGTTTTGTGTCTGCGAGACTCACGAGAGAATAAAAAGACAAAAGAAGACTTTCGAAAAGAAAGAAGGAGCTCGGAAGTCTACACGTAAAAAGAAAGAGAAATTGAGTGAAGACTTGAAAGATATTTTTGGACGAGATTCGAGTATTCGAGAGTTGAGGAGATGATACAAAAAAAAGAATTTTGCAATGCAATCTCTCCTTCTTCTGCTTCTTGTTGAGGAATTCTTTCTCACAACTGCCACCACCAACGGATAACTACAACTTCTCGAGTGTGTGTAGGATTTTTTGTTTCTTGAAATAAGAAGAAGACGAAGAAGAAGAAGAAGAGAGATACAAGGTTGAGTGATGTATATAGTTAGTAGTTAGGTAGGTTGAGCCTTGAGCAGCAGACATCGACAAGACGACAAGGAGCTCGCTGCTGAGTCTACGAATACCGAAACTTTCTTCTGGCATTTCTCTTTCTCATCTCTTAAGATTGAGAAAGTGACGAAGATTAAATGACTTTGACGTCTGCAGGTTTGCACACACACACACGCAAAGTTAAGTTGACTCTGCAGGAGACGAATGACTAACTTCACTTGTGTAGTTTCCTTTGAAATTCGTTTTGAATCCTTTCAGGAATTCTCCGTTGGAAGAGTTTTGAATTTTGACTCGAAGGTTTTTCCTCTCTCTGGAGGTTTTATGATTTAGATTTGATTAATTTACGAATTCTTTTTAGTTTTGCAGTTTGGACAAAAGTTGTTTAATTGATTTTGAATTTAAAGCTGCAACATTTTATCACTCAAACATTTCTCTCTTGGGTAGAGAGTGTTTTAAAAATTCACAAATTAAGAGTTAGCTTTTTGATGAAGGAGTAAAGAAGAAATTTGTTAGAAACGACTTCATCTCCATTTCTCTTGTCGTTCTGGGCTTGGAAAGTTTGTCCCCTTGAGAGATTTGTACGGAGGCTTTTTATACAGAAAATGATGTGTTTTTAGTGTCAGAAACTCATGAATAAATTATGCTGCATTTAATTTCGCATCTCATTTTGGAAAGTTGACTTTCCTTGTGAAAGCAAAAGAGAAAGAGGAGAGAGAGAGACGGCTACACGATGACTTACTTTCAGCTCTTGAAATATTCGCAATCGAGATTGAAGGCACACTTTCCTTTTGGACTGAATGTTGAAGGAGTGTTTCGCTTTATATGTGTGTATGGTGTGTGTGTGTTTGTGTGTGTGTGTTTGTGTGTGTGTGTGTGTGTTTGTCGACAGTCGACACGGTTGAGTGTCGAGTGCTTTGAGCAAATAATTAATTACCTTCTCCTCTCGATGCACAATAACTTGGGAAGCACTTTCTCTCAGGAATGAGACATTCCACTCGGAATTTATTCCTCCGTAATGACTGCCTCCACTATCGATTAATTTGCGAGTGCATTTCATCATCAGATGGAAACTTTTTAAGTGAGCTCCTTCTCGTGTACTTGTGCTTGGGAAAGTTGGCCTGTGCTGTTGTTATGGTTGAGGTTGGCTGGTGAAAGTATAACGGAGCAAAGTGAAAGTAAAAACTTGTAAAATTGCGATAAACGGGAGCGTAAAAGTAAAAAGTAAATAGAGTAGCCTTGTGCCTTCACAATAGTTTAAGTGTTTTATTTGGAGTGTGAAGAGAAAGTCATTTAATAAGTTCAATTTCCCTACTGTCTCTTCGAATGTTGTGAGTTGTCTGGAACTGGGAGAAAAGAAAGGAAGAAAGAAAGCGAGCCTTCTCACGAGAGAGTAGGAAGGAGATAAGATGATAAGAACCCTTTTAGTTTTCTCTATCGGCTCATCAGAGTCTTAAATATAGACTAGTTAAGGAGGCACTAAGGCTCTCTCTGAGTGTGACTCGGGATGAATTAAGGTAAATCCGTGTGTGAAGGAAGGAAGGCGGAAGACGGGAAGACGCGGGTAGTTGTGTTAAGTAAACGGGAGTTGTGGGAAAGGCTCTCCGACACCCATTCCCATTAGGGAAAGCTCTCTCTCTCTCTCTCTCTCTCTCTCCTATTCAAATGGGGATTGAAATTGTGAAACTTTTTCTATCAGCAGATAATGCGGTGGATCTTTGTAAATCAACGTTCTCATCTAACCCTTTCTATCTACTCACAACTTCCCAACTTTCCTTCCGTTTACTCCGCCATTAAAGACTTCTCACAATACGCTCCCTGCCTCTCTCTCTCTCTCTTTTATCTCTTTATGCTTTCTCCATATGTGTGTGCCTCTGTGTGTACTTCTTCTTGTGTGTGTGTGTGTGTGTGTATGTCTTTAGAAAGGTACTTTCCGTAAGTAACGAGATTGTGTGCAAGACTTTCTCCTATCTCTTTAACACAGCCAAGGAGGCCCATAAGATTGGGAGAAAGTATAAAAGTATAAATATACGTACACGCCCAGCTGAACAAAATTACCGGCTATCTCTCTCTCTCTCTCTCTCCTTCCACTTGGAACATTGTTGGAATAAGTCTGCTGCGAACTCTCGCACACACACACACACACTTTTTATTTCTTTCACAATTTCCATCTTGTCTTGCAGCTATTTCCATAACTTGTTCTTACACCATCGAACGGATATAAATAACAGAAATTGAATTCTGGAATTTCTCTCTCTCTCTCTCTGTCTGTCGGTGTGAATATCTTTCTCCTCCTTCGTTATGATATGAACGAAGGGCAGGCAGTTACTTCCTCTGGAAGTGAAAGGAGAGAGAGAAAGAGATGTCATCCACGTAGAGAAAAAAAAACGATTCCCTGTTCCTTTCCCTTCTTCCATCGTCTCTTCTTCTTCTTCCAAATCTCTGTGTGATTTTGATGTGAATCTCAGTGTGAAATATTCCCGAGGTTGTCTCCCGTCTTGTAGAAACATTATTTGTAGGGATACTGACAATCAATATGTTTTTCGTATCGATTTCCCTGGACAGATTCGTGGGATTTCTTTCCATGGCGAATGAAACCTAACCTACAGCTTTGAGAGAGAATTTTGAATTGTGTATGTGATGATTATTTCCATATCATTGGAACGGAAACTACCGGAAGACGGAGTGAGAGGGGAACGGGAATGCATTCACCGTTTGCAGATGTGAAATGTAATAGGCTTTCACTTTGATACTTTGATGGGCTAACTAAGCTTGTGTGCGTGTGTGTGTGATTTTAGAACTTGGTGCGTAGACACATCGAATCGTGTTATTGTAGGAGAAAGGTTTGGAGAGATAAATAAAGTAATTCACACAGACACACACGCATTTCTATGCACATTTCTCGTGTTCGTCGTGTGTTCACTGAAGGAAGAATCGTAAATACATTTGAATGAAGCTCTCTCACGGTTGTGTGTGAAGGAAGAATAATAACAGTTGGTTAAGTTCCATGAGTCTCGCTCAGTGTGAGTCCGACGGAGAAATGGAGAAATGTGGAAATGTGGAAATGTGGGAATGGTGAAATGCTGGTGGATGGAGTCTTGTGGGAGTTGTCATAAAGAATATTCTAATGTCGGTACAAATCCATTTCCCTCCTGATTGATGGGATGGATTGATATTATCGTAAAAATGTGGGACCCTCTTCGAATGGTGTGAGGAGAGAAATGTGCTGTGTAATGTTAATAATGACGTCTCAGGACTTTCTCCTCCGTGTTTCCCTGTGAAGTAAAAAATGTGCTTTCTTTGTGCAGGCTCCCCTCGGCCGAGGATCCATTGGTACAGAAACGGAAAGATGATCGACACGAGCGATTACTTCGCAGATGGAGTCATGAAGAACGACCTCACCATTGCAGTTCTCGCAAGGTCAGATCTCAATGCAGAACTCACTTGCGAGACTTCTAATAACAACATCAGTCGACCACTCGCCACCACCGTACAGGTCGACATGAACTGTAAGTTTGTGTCGAAAATCGACATTTACTTTTAGTTTTTACTTTTATTGGGGCAAGGAGCGACTCTACTTTCTCCTGACTTTCTCCAGGAGTAATTCGATTATTATTATCATTATCCCGGACTTTGTTCACACAAGAGTGAACTTTACTCAGGCAACATTGAGTCATGTGAAAGAAGAACTCTTGCAACAAATAAGGAGAGATGCTCGTCATGTCATCGTTTTGAGATTCATTGGCCATTCACGTGAGAATTCAATTGAAGGCCAAGAGTGGCGTAATAATAAAAGTTTCATATCTTTTATTTCCACCCTACGACCCTACGAGGTTTTTTGTTTTTTTGTGTGTGGAAAAATTGAAGGAGGAATGAGGAAGTTGGGTATTTTTCTTGTGTACGTGATCATTGTTGACTGCGAGTTCTTTGAGGATTCTTTGAAGGGACTTTCTCCCCAATCAGAAGACTGTTGACTGTCGTTTCCTCTTGGTGAGGAGATAAATTTGAAGAAGGAGGTTGTGTGTTATCGCGGCGAAGGTCTTTTGGAGGAGATAAGATAAGGTTGAGTGTATTAGAAGAAGAATACGAGGAGAAATAAATAAGAAGGAGGAGATGAGGGGGAATCGGTTTTTGGATAGCCATTAGCCATTTATGGGAAACAAATAAAAGTCTGATGTCCAAATTACCTCAGAATCCCACCCAATAATACACACCGACGAGTTGAGGCATTAAAGTTAATCGGACTCTCCCCTCCGTCCATTCATTTCATAGAGACTCCCATTATGTCTCAATATTGTCACATCAGCACGAGGAAGAAGGAAAGGAAAGTCGAAATGTTTCCAGGAATTTTATTTCTCCCCTTATATTCCTAAGAAACATTTCTGCTTTCTGCTTTTGGTGGCTTCCGGCATTCCGACTCGTAGAAATCGACTTTTTCTTATTTTAAAGGCAAGAATGGAAGACACACGTGGCTTTAGGGGAAGAAGCTTAAAGTTTAAAACTTTAGTGCATCCTGCAATGTGTGCAGAAAGTTGTTTTTTGTTTTTGTCAATTTTCGCAATTTATTTTCTTTGAATTTGTTCCTGCTCGTTAGCTTTGAAGGCTTTGGGACGGAGGGCATCTCGTGTTTTGCTGGTGGAAAGAATAGGTCGCTTGTAATTCGCATCTTCTCTCGTCCAGAAATGCACTTCAATTTCCTCCGTTCGTTTGAACACAAATGAGTTTCCGTGTTTGTTTTCAAGCTGGTCAGCTTTAGCGGAGAAAGAGAAAGAAGACAAGAAGAGCCTTCCATACTGTCAAATGCCCAAAGTGAAATCAAAAGAAACTTTCTCCTTGTGTTCCAGTCCACACAGCTCAAGAAGTTTCGCTTAAATCACTTCTTCTTCTTCTTCTCTTTTTTTCAGCAGAGATGCTTCTCTCATCATAAAGACGTGTGTGTGTGTGTTGTGTGTGTGCACACGTGTATCGTAAGCTAAACACTTTCTCCGTTAAAAAAGACGTACACGAACTCATCTTTCCTTGCTGGGTTTTATTTACTTTCCTCTCCAAAACAAAAAAACACTCAGCTTTCATTTCCCCTAAAACTTAGAGTTTTCTTGGTTTTTAAAAAATGAATTAACTCCGATGTGCTTAAGTCTTAAGGAGAGAAAGTGCAGGTTAGAGTTTTGGTGTTGTGGCGTGAGCTTCGTGACTCGCCTTCATTTGAGACTGTGACGATGAGGGTGAGTAATAATTGGGACTCGTGAATTCGTCCCTAGTCCCTCGTACATTCTTCCTTCTTCTTCTCATGTCTCACTGTCATGCGAACCTCCACTCGATAAGGAAACTGACACTTAGCCTTATCTCCACCATCTCCACACACACTTACACACGAAGGAAAGGTTACACACATCTTTATTAGGCTTATCTCCCCATAAGGAAATCCTACCCATAAGTAACTTACACCCAACTTACACCCAACTTAAGTATGCTGAAGTAACTAACCTACTTTCTCCGGATTTAGATTACCTCCTTGATTGTTTTTCAATAACTGAAATATAAGTCTCCGATATCAAATAGTGAAATAGTCCACTCTCTTCTCCGTAATCTCTCTCTCTCTCTCTCTCTATGTGTGTGTGTGTGTGTCTGTCTTTGATAAGTCAGGAGTAATTGATCCCAGTCATGCACATCCACTGTAAGGAGGAATAAGCTTAAGATGTTTCGTGTCCTCGATCCTTTCTCTCTCCAATTTACGTCGATATCCTCGTCTCTCCTTCAAGACTTATTCCCAAGAAGAAGAAGGAATTCAAGCCGAGGCAAATTTTAAGGCTGAGTGATTTTAGATCCTCCCTGGCGATTGGGGAGTTGAGCTTAAGTTAGTTCCACAGTTTCTGTCTCTCAAAGTCTCAATGAAAGCCTCGTCCACTTCTCCTTCTCCTCCCTCAAGATTCCTCCGTCCTTTAGATGCGATACACGCGGATTTATTTATATTGACTATGAAAGCCTCTTCTCGGTGTGTGTGTGTGTGTCGCTAAATGGGAAATCCACTTTTGCCTTGGGGCGCTTTCATTAAGTGAGCAGGAAGAGGGAAAGTAGAAAGTCCAGACTTTCTTCGGGAGACTGGGGACACTTTCTCCGGAGAAAGTAAATCTCAAGTGGAATGCTGTGGAGTGTGGACTATTGTGGCTCACAATAGTCACAAGGCCTGTAGGCGTTCGCATCCCACAGAGTCTTCATTTCATTTAACTCTCAATCGAAAAATGGAGGCAGCATGCGATTGTGCTTTCGTTTCTTTCGGAGGGCCGTCGTCTCCCTGAAGAATAGGTTGAAGAATGGAGTGTGGGAGAGTTGAGACTGATTGATTCCCATAGACGTCACAAGTGACATCCACAAGTGAAAGTGGAAGGAGAAGAGCCGCCGCAACAGGAAAGGAAGGAAGGCTTCTTTGGTTTAAAACAGATTCTTCTTTGAAGTTATCCTTTCGTGAAGTCTGTCTCAGCTTCTCCTTCTTTCCTCCTTCTTCTTCCTCTGACCTTTTGTCTTTGAGGCCCTCCAGTCATTTCACCTTACACAGCGAAAAAAGCTACACAAAGGCTGCAGTATTAAGACCCGGTTTCCATTATTACTCTTGCGAAATGTGTACGTGAAGGAATGGCCTGAATTCCGATCACACTCTATAGAGTCTATAGAGATAAGAGTATAGATATGTATGTGTATGTATATAAGTGTATAGCTGGAGGGGAACGGAGGGAGACCCTTTTAGGATTATAGGGAGTCCCAAGGGAACTGTTGGGTTCTCCTGTTTCAACTCCTCTGTCATCAATAACCTTTTGTCCTCGGATAAATTTGCCCCCATTCTCTCTCTCCTCTTTCAATTGCAAATTGATATGGCATAACAAAGTTGCCTGTACAAATTTCACCGTTCGATGAAACCCACGCCTCCTCTCTTCTTATTCTTCTTCTTACAAGACTCTACTCTGAAAGTCAAAGTGATCTCCACACACCAAAGACTCCCACAAGAATACATTATTCCTTCCTTCATCGCAACCTTCTTTCTTCTTCCTTCTCCTTCTTCAACGGGAAGATGAGAACACAATGTAAAAATGGATGACTTTCACCACAGGAGAAAGTAAAATTACGTCCAATGATTCTTTTTCCCTAGGAGAAAGTTAACGTTTACGTAACCCGTAACAAGTCAATTAGAAATGGGAGATTCTTGGGATTAGATTTAGAATTAGAGCTAGAATGCTGCTGATTAGCTTGTGGGCGTGGTTGGAGCTGGAGCTAAGACCTTAACATACAGGGTGACGGAAATAATAATAAGTGTAGAATAAAAGTAGATAATCTTTACATGTGTGGAGTAATTGGAGGGCTGTGTGTGTGTGTGTGTCGTTAGTCGTGAAGATTTGTGCGTGAAATGTGAGAGACGGAGGGGAAGATTCGTTTGATAAGGATTTTTAGGGGACTTTTGATGAGATGGGATGCAACTGATAATTAAGAGACACTTCTTTCTTATTGGGAGACACTCTGTTAGAATTAATGAATAGGACGGGAGAGTTGAGTAAGGAGAAAGTTTAGAGGAAGTGGGCGAGTCAGTTGAGAGCTTATCAATGTTACATGATATTTTTATTGGTCCTTAGATTTCCCTTGTCTTTCTTTCTCCTTCTTTACTTACTTCGTTACTTCTCTCTCCTCGCTTCCTCAATTATGAATGCGCTCACCTGAGTTCATCGCCCAACTCTCCTGCAAACGCCACAGCCAAAGCTCACCTACTTTCACCTCCTTCATTTCCGTGATCTTTCAATAACGACTGAGTGTGTGTTTGTGTTCTTTCGGTCACTAAATTAGTAACGAGTAAAGATGACCTTGCGTTCCTGCGTATTATTCTAGAATCTAGATTCTAGAATCTGGAATCTAGAGCGTCATTCAATTATTTTAAATGGAATTGAGTAAATGAGCTGAGAACTGAAGAGTCGTGTGGATTGTGGATGCTCAGCTTCATATCCGAAAGGATTGCGTGGAACTCTCTCTCTCTCATTTTGTGCCTTCTCCACATAAAGACGAAGTAAATAAATTATTTTGCTTTCACCAAACATGTTTTCCCTTGAAGAAACTCGGTCCATTTGGAATTTGGGAGTTGAAGGCCATTAAAGAAATAAATTGAGCCCTTCAGTGCCAGTCGAGGAAGGCAATAAAGACAATCAAAAACCAAATAGTTATCCTCATCTCCGCACACACTCACATTTATAAAATTGAGATATTCAAATTGCTTCACCAGAGAGAGAGAGAGAGAGAAAGCTAGTATGCATATTTGGGTTAAGTATACTCGGAGAAAGTTTGTGTGTTTGTGTGTGTGTGTGTGTAATAATAAGGATTATAATGTGTGTTGGACTGTGAGGGTTAATGAATGGATGGGGAAAGGAGACTTTCATCCTTAATGCTTTCTACTTTGTTCGAGGGAGAGAGTTGCTCTGTGGGGCTCATTTATTATTTCAAGGGAAATTTATTCGAGTCTCAAGTGCCTCCGAATTGTTCACTATGAACAAATGGGTGACTTGTGTTGTGTTTGTGTGTGTGTCGTGTATATTTCATCGATGATGAGTCTTGTACTGCTTGTTCACACACAGAGACACACAGGGTGAGGGGAATTAGTGTTGAGTTGTTCAGTATTAGTCACCATCAGTCTGGCGAACAACAATGAGGACACACAATCTGGTGAGACGACGGAGACTGGAGACAATGGGGGCTTTTTAACCCCGCAGCATCAACAGAATAAGTTGGAAGTGTAGCAGGAGCAGTTGGGCTCACTCAGTCAATCCTCCTGAGTACTTCTCGTCAGTTGTGGAGAGGCAATTCACAAATGTCGACGGAGTAAAGAGCCTCCATTCATTTCCCGTTTAGTTTCATTAGTCTTTGGCCCTTCCCTCGTCGTCGCCTCAGACTTTCTATTCACACGTGTTCCTCCGTTCCCTCTGTGTGTTTCTGCTTTCTATTATGAACAACTACATGAAATATTATTGCCCATTTCTACGCTAGAAATAATGCATTTGAGTGTGAAGGAGGTGTCTAAAGGGTTAAGAGGTTAAGACAAAGGATTATGAAATGAGGAGAAAGTAAATAAGAAGTGCATTTTAGATTTGTATGATTCTTGGATGTTTCTTCATGGAATGAAAAAATATTACGAGTGTTGGTTAATTGTGTGTTTGTGTTTCTTTGCAATTACAGTTAGTCCGTTGGAAGTGACAATTTTGGGAAAGAGCAGTAGAATAACGGCAGGAAAGAAGTACGACGTGATGTGTCAATCGGTTGGATCTCGACCCCCCGCCCACATAACCTGGTGGCTGGATGATCGCAGATTAGAAAGTGAAAAGGAATCGGTAAGGTCACAAAAAGAGCTGCCTTGAATTTCATCCCTAAAAGTAAAAGTAACCTAACCTGTGTGCTTTTTTCTTTTTCCCTCATGAGTTTGGGGTTAAGTGTATAATTTATAGTTGGGTGTGGGAGAGTAGACTAACTAAGCAGATGAAGTGTGAGTTTGCGAGTAGGTGTGAAAGTTCTTGTTGCACGAATAAGAAGGAATTCCATTTCCTCACACTTTCCCTTCTTCGCCTCCTACTTACAGACTTAAGAGACGCAGGAGAAAGTAAATCAAAAGTCAATTACAACTTCTCAGCAAGGAGTCCAATTTTTGTGAGACTCACATAGTCAACAGGGTGTGTGGAAATTTTGAGAGTTGAGAGTTGAGATAAAAAGCACACACACACACACAGAATTTCCACGTCCGTTTGTCCGTGTGTAAAAGTGTAGAAAGTAAAAAAAAACTAAAAAGTAAAGGTGAGAGAAAGATTCTTGGGTGGTGGTGGTGGTGGTGGTGGCTCATGTCAAATAAAAGAAAGTAGATTTTTCCTAAATTAATCTTCTTTGTTCACTAAGTCGCATGAATTTCTTTTCACACACATTTAACACTTAAGTATGAAGTAACAACTGCGAGAGAGAATGAGAGGAGTGCAGTAAGTCTTTCTTCTCTCTTTAAATCTTCTTTAAGGGAAAGTTTTCTTTTGAATTTGATATCTTTCTGGATGGTTAAGTAAGTAAGGTAAATACACAAAAAGACGGTAGACGGTAGTTTGTCATTTGAGACTTTACGTCAGCTTTCACGGAGAAAAGAAAAGAGAAAAGGTGTGTGTGTGTGTGCGTATAAATAGACTTTTATATTTTGGCTAAGAAGCTTGTGAAACTCAAGTCAGTCGTGTGTCGTTGCTCATTGTCGTCTTCGGTGGGAAGAAAAGAGTTTTGAGTTTTGAGAGCCTCAGGAGAAACTCGTTAAGAAAAGAAATTGTGGGATTGTGTCATTTAAATCTTCTTGAGAATTAAGGAACGCTGGCTGTCTTACGACCACGTGTTTTCCTTCCCTTTCTCACCTTTTCCTTCTTGGGCGGAATGTGTGAAAGGGCAAAGGAAAGTAATTAAATGATCGCTTTACAAACTTACAAGGGAGGCTACCTGGTTACCTCATAGGAGCCTCCTTCTTTTAATACTCCCCATGCTACGAGAGACAATGATGATTGATTAAAAATAAACTTGGTTCCTTTAACAAAACTTTGGGAGCTGGTGGGTGGAATAAAGTTGGTGGCTTCTTCTGGAGAAAGTCTGTAAGTTTACGGGAGAAAGAAGAAAGGTGGGCATGGGATAGAATCAAATTTGGGTCATCAAAAAGTCTCTCTCTCTCTCTCTCTCTCTGTAGTTTGTAGTTCACAGAGTTTGTAACACGAAGAGCAAGAGTCACTGGGACATTCTTTTTTTATTCGCTTACCCCAACTTCCTTCTTTCGAGTTTTCGTCGTCGTCGTGGTCGTCGATACTTTATGTGTAGTAGTAGTAAGTAATGAACACACACATACACACAGAAAGGAAGGAAGGCTGGTGTGTGTGTGTGTGTGTGTTTGTGTGTGTAGGAATTTTGTAGGAAGGCGTGTTTGGAAGTAGTAAAAGCGGGTAGGCTGGAGAAACCAATGTCATACCCGGTGTTTTACGACCCATCTTCTTTATTCACTTCACTATGAACTTCTTAAATTATACCTTCTCCACCAGAACTTGACTTACAACACCGTTTAGTCCTTAAGTATTAAAGTAGAGCAGCGAGTCAGCGAGCTTTTACACTTCCAGGTTAGTTCCTCTTTCCAATGTTGCTCGAAGGCTGGAAGGCGAGAAGTTGTGTTTGTAGGCAGACTCTCCGGTATATTTCAAAGTGTATTTCCTTCGGATTTTTCCATTTTCTGTGTAAGTTTCTTTCCGACCGAGTGGCACACTTTTATCAGAGGAAAGTCAGGCAGTGTGGAGAAGAAGAAGAAAGTCCTCCTTGCCTGTCTCCCTACTTACGACTTAAGTAGTTTAATGTATAAGGACCCATCTAAACTTTCTACTTTATCTGTAAACGTCTATGTGAAGGGAATGACGATGCATTGCAAATATATCTTTGCCTGCATAGCGTGTGGAATTAAGTTGGGCTGTGTGGAATACTCGAGACTTTTAATAATAAAATGACTTCTCTACTAACTTGTTGGTTCCTTGCTGCTTTCTTTCTCCGTATAACTTGGGAGTTCAGATGTCTTTGCGTCTTTCTCTCGTGTGTGTGTGTGTGTGTGTGTGTGTTAGTTTATGATGAAACTAGTGAAGAAATATTTGTACAAAGTTCTCTTTCCTCTAAGGCTTTTATATTTCTTTAAACTTTCTCTCACAACTTTTTGGCAGTTGGTTGTTCCGAGTTTGTCCTTCTCTCTCTCTCTCTCGTAACTTAAATGGAGAAATGCGAATCTTGTTTTAATTTGTATTCACCAAATGAAATAAAATACGTCTGTCACGGAGAACGTGAAAGTAGAGAAAGTGAGCCTTCCCTTCTTTTCTGGACTTGATCTCGAATTCTTTCGAAAGTTGGGAGAAACTGGGGAACAACAAGCAACTTCAATTAGACGAGAAGAGGTTTAGCGTTAACCCTAAGAGAGGAGATTTGAGGAGGTTTTCGAAAGAAACTTGTTAAATTGTAATACTAGTGAAAGAAACACGGTGAATAATTTAGAAATAAGGAAAAACAAATTCCAGCGTCGGAAGAAAGTAGCGTGTGAACTTCTAGAAGAAATAAACAATTGGTTTTCAGGCTAGTGAGTTTCAGATTTCAATTGGAAATGAATGAAAATGCAGCTGAGAGTTTCCCAGAAATCGAATGTGAAGTGAAACTAGAGCCGATCTTATTATAGGAGCGTGTTTATTTCTGACTATTTGAGAGTATTCGAGTCTCGTCACTTCCAACATTCCAGATTATCACCCCAAGTCGTGTGACACAAACAAATATTCCCATTTACATTTCAGAAGTTTGGAGTTTGGAGAGGAAAAACATTTTCCCCTTTTTTCCTTTCATCTTTTTTCTATTTTTGAGAAGTCTCAGGTTGCTTTTGAAAGCCATTGGGTGCGTGTAAGTATATTTTGTAATCGCAAAGAAATTACAGAAATCTGGTTGGGAATAAAAACTCCTAATGCTTATGGACTAGTCTTCTGTGTGCATACATTTGAAGAAACTTTGATTTCCTTTTGAAAAAAATGGATAGGATTTCATGACGCGTGGTTAATGGAGCTTAAATTTTGAGATGAGAAAGAAGGAAAGGAGGAGAGGCGTTTTCGTTGTCGGTAGGTGGAGAAAAATCCAATTTATATTTTGGCATAGGAGTGTGAATAATCTTGGAACAAAGTGAAAGAACTCCTCATCGTAATACGAGGAGAGAGAGACTCATTTCGCTTTGATGTCCTTCTTCCCTTTCTTCCCATTCAAAGCCAATGTTATCAAACATCAGGAATAGTTGCTACTTCTTCGTATAAAAAGAATATCATCATCATCATCTCTCTCTCTCTCTCTCTATTCATCACACAGAAAGGGAGCCTTGCATTGCATGTTTAGTCTCTACTTTCACTCGAGACTGTTGATGTTGAGCATCCCATTATTCCATACAGATTAGTTCTCCCTACTTTGTTCTCACTGTAGTCACAGTGTAGCCTTAATCTATATTATTATTCGGTAGTCGTGCACCACTGAAGCTCATATGTGAGCCATTAAATAATAAAACGGAGTAACAAGATTGCCAGGGAGTTTTTAGAGAGGAATTCTCTGTGCGACATCGACGAAATTGCGATGAATGAGAGACAAGGAAGGAGGAGATCGAGAGTGTTTAAGTCATGATTTAATAATAGATCCATCATCATAGATGGAGAGTCTCTTTGTAATTCAAAGGATGAGATGACAATGATGACATTGCCCAGGAGAAAGTCACTTCCTCCAAGCTATAAATTGTACGTCGTTATTCGACGGCTTCCCTTCCTTCTGCCTAATGATAATGCAGAGATGTGTGAAGTGTAAAGTGCGAGGAGTAAACTAGTGAGGAATTATTTGGGACTGCGAAAGACGACGATTACATTCACATGTGTTTTTACTGAAGGCTTTTTTGCTAGGAAATAAAAGAGAAAGTTCAGAGGAGGAAGTGTAGAGCTTATTGTTTGGTACTTTGGGTTTTTCTTTTTAGTAACAAGTAACACAAGGACACATAATTTTATTCGTACTGTGTCACACAATAGAAAATATAAATCTGCTTTACTTGTCACTCTCTCTCGCTAATTCCTACACGAGCGTCACATCACATCACATGACTCTGAATTACAATGGAATTAAAGTAAAAACTTTAAGCTGCGGAACTGTTAAAAAATAAATGTGCTGTGAAGTACAAAAGGACATTTTGCAATATAAGTTCGTATTCATTTTATAAAAGAGTTTTGTGTTTTGTTGTTTTGCTAAAAAAGAACCTTTCGAAGTTATTCTTGGAGCTTTGTGCTGTAAATAAATGGAGAGAGAGAGAGTTTAATGTCGTGTTTGTTTGATTGACATTTTGCGTAGACTTCAAAGGACGGGAACACGACGAGCAGCACCCTGTCGCTCATCCCACGGAAGGAGCAGTCGGGAAAGTACCTTTCGTGTCGAGCTGAAAATTCAATCATCCCAACGAAAGTCTTAGAGGATGGATGGGAATTACAAATTCAATGTGAGTTTTTTGTATTTTCCGATATTCTGGAAATCTGAAGATTCTTGGCGTTTTCTTCGGTCCAATAAATCCTTTCCGCACCCATTTCTTCCATCACACGTCAGCCTCACATTCCTTTTTGCTCCAGATTTTAATAACTGGATCACATGTCACTCCTCTCCCTCTCTCCACTGTTTAAATATCTTCAGGACAAAAAGTACTTATAATTATTCTAGGCTGTCTCTCCTTCGAGAAAGAACCGACTTCCTTTACTCCGTTCAACCGTGCGAGTTAATTTTAAAACGGAAATTTGCATTTACGCATTTAGGTATTTAAGCGATTGAACAAGCAAACAGGGATTTAATTTAATGTGGCGTTTGAATATTTGTCAGCAGAGTTAATAAAAGTTTCATCCTGTTTCATTAATCAAGAACCTCTGTGCAAAAGCAAAGCGCGTGCTTTCTCTGTATTTTCGTGTAATATTATTCTAGACTCTTCTTTACAAAGAGTTGATCGAGAAATGACTCGACTTTCACATTCCTCAGTGAAATATTGAAGGCCCAGAATTCTTGTTGTTCGTTTGTTGGAGTATTTCGAAAGTTCCTTTCCTTTCTTTATTCCTTATCGTTTCTGCCGTATCACCAAATGTACTCTGTGAAGTGTCTGAAGTGCGTCTGAAGAAATCAAGTGTAGGAAATGTAGGGCAGCTCTTCATGGGCGGCCTCCTCCAAGCTTCCGCTCTGAGAGACACTCTCACATTACAAATGTACGCAGAATGTATTGCAGACAGAGTGAAAGTATTCTTGTAGTTGTTACGCAAATTTCGAATTCTTTCTTCCGAAACAACATTCATTACACGAGCAGCCCCTGGAGCTTCTTCTTCCCTCCAACAAACATCCATTCGAACTAAACTCACTAAAGAAGAGTCGACAAACGAGTTCGCAGCTTTCCCTTTCTACTTTCACTCTCCTTTGGAATTAAAGAGGCGCACAGCCCCTGGAGTCCCATTTCTCCTATTTCTTGAAATAAACTTAAAAACACAAACTTCCCGTCCTACATTTAAATTTAAATAAAACTAGAGCAAGTTTTAAGATAGCTCCTACGACTAGACTAGAAGACTATTACGCGTCTTCTTTTGAACTCTAATTATCATTTCATGATAGTTAACCTTCAGTTTTGTATTTCAGGGAGAATGACCTACTTAATTTGTTTTTGAATTGTTATAAAGTGGCTAGACGGAATAAGTTGGGAGTGCGAGTAGTTTGTGTAGTTTGTGTAGTTTGCGGTAGTTCCCTCAGAGAGTCGTCCCCAGTTATCACGTAGAATCGCCTGAATGATTGAAGAAGACGGAGGAAGCCATGAATTCCAAATGAGTGGCGTGTCTCACAGGAGAAGGAAGAAATATTTACTTGTTGCTGCCCTCCTTCTTCTTCTTCTTCTCACAGCCCACGAAGAAGACGAAGAAGAAGATTCCCAGAACAAATAAATTATGATTACCTACTTTATTTCTTCCCACAATAAAAGTCCCTTTGAGCTCCCCAACAGAATTCCTATCTCTCCTCCTCCTCCTTCCAAACCTTTTCCTATTTTCTCTTTTCTCTCACACTCTAATCTACTCCTTTGATTTAACTGTGTAATGTTATTAATAATAATTGAAATTGAAATGGGTTCATTGCGTGTTGAATGAAAGAAGTTACAAAATGTGTGTTTGATTTTGAATTGTGCAGATGTGCCGGAGGCGAGGTTGAAGTTGGGGTCGTCGTTGAGTGGAGACAACATTCGTGAAGGATCCGACGTCTACTTTGACTGTCTCATTGACGCTAATCCGCCTGTCACGAAGGTTGACTGGCGTCATAACGTGAGTCCTCCACTTAATTCTGCTCTGTCTCTCCAAATGATCGATTTATTCACAAGCCACCGAACAAATTCAAAGGAGGAGCGAGAGGCCTTTAATTCCTCAGCCTATAAATCATTCCTCACGTCTGACCTGAAAGCAAACAACATTGCCATTCATTTCATTTCCTTGTAACTAACTGTGAGTTTATGAAAACCCCTTTTGTTTGGCTTCTCAGAATGTTTCCTTTCCGATAATTAAAGATGAATCAAAGCATTTCTGGTGTAATTGAATCATCATGGATGGATCATGAATTCGTGTTTTATGCTTTCTCCGGCAGAATTCCCTGTGAGTAGGTTCTTTCATCGTTAATTCGAGTTAATTACGGTTAAACGAATGAGTAGGGAATTATTGTTGTTGTTTTTGTACACGTGAGGAATAATAGCTGAGTGTGGAACAATAAAGGAGGAATTATTAATGGACGGATGGATGGGTTTATTGCAGGGACGAATGTTGTATCACAACATAAGCGCAGGAATCATAATGACGAATCAAAGTCTCGTGTTGCAAAGAGTCACTCGACTCTCCGCAGGAAACTACACTTGCATCGGACGCAATTCTGAGGGCGAAGGATCCTCCCATCCTTTCTACCTTGACGTCTTGTGTAAGTCTCATTAATTAATTAATTAATTTGTTTACAAGTTTATTAAACAAGTTTTTAATTTAAATTCCTCTTACTAAATACTTGCAGACGCACCAGCGTGTCGTCCAAATCAGATTCGCGTGCATGGCGTTGCTAAACTGGAGAATGCGAATATAACTTGCGACGTGGATGCGAATCCTCCAAAAGTTCATTTCAGGTGGACATTCAACAATTCCGCGGAGAGTATTGACGTCCCTGCACAAAGATTCAGGTAATTCTTCCCCCTGTCTTTTCCCCTTTCGTTTCCGTTTCATGTTCACACAGAAAACGGAGTTAACAATTTTTTTATCTCCATCTCCCCTTCTTTCATAATATTTATTTTCTCCACACGTCTCCATCTCCACAGCGTAAAAAAAGAAATTCAATGAACATGCAGTCCGTTTAACTCCCCAAAGTGCATTTTTTAATTTTCTCCGAATCTCCGTGCACACTGTTTAATCGACAGGAAGCTCGACATTGAGTCTCTCATAAATTCCACGTTAATTGCCTCAGACGAAAGTTTTATTTGGTTGCACGCAGATCTCTTTACAAAACTAATATAATTAACCAGAAAAGAATAGGAAAGGAAGGAACTTTCTTGTAATAAAAAACTAGACATCTACACTTTTTTGTAGACGCAGCAGCATGAGAAATTTAATAGGAAACCTGGCTAAGCTGATCATGTAAACTTTGGTTGTAAGTTTGTGAGTGTGACAAAAGCGAACCTTTGTTGTTAATCCAACGTTAATCCTTTGTAAAACTTGAAAAGAGTATTTTAGTCCGTATGTATTTCTCTCTCCTTCGGGAACTTTCTCTGAACTTCCTTTAAATCTCATTAAGTTTTTCGGCGTTGCGGTATTCTCAAACGAAGGAAGGAAGGAAGATAACCTTGGAATCTTGAAGGGAGAGTGAGCAGAAAGTGATTAAGTCTTAAGTAGCGATCTCTCTGTGCTTTCACTTCCACTTTCTCCTCGTGGCAGTGCATAAATTCATATTAAAGCGAAAAAACTCATCCAACCGCGTTTTGGCAGGCTGAGATAAAGTGCGAGTTCGTTTGGGATAGTTGGCACGGGGTGGGAGGGAGATTGCATTACAAATCAGATGAAAGTATAAGTTATGAGTGTCTGTTTATTGCAAGCGAGCCCCTTAACACGACTCACGCTGAATGCAACTCAACTTTTACTCAGCGCCACACGGGGCCCTGCGTCCCTCCATTCCTTCCTTCCTTCCTTATTCCTCCTACGGAGTGCATAGCAAAGTAGTCAAATGCAATAAAAATCTCACTGGGGATTATTCCTAACTCCTTTCATCTCCTCACACGACTCACAAAACTACAAAACTACAAAACTACAAAAATACAAAATGCAAAAGCACTGTGGCTTAAGCTGGCTGAACTTCCTTACGCGTTACTCTCCAACACTAAACTTGAGCCAAATAGTTTAACAAGTATTTTAGGAAGGAGTAACTGCTGCGTAGAATTTTCTATTCATAAAAAGGAGAAAGCGCGTGCTACTACGCGATTCCTCCGTAAATTGTTGTGTTGATTGAAGATCTTTTGATATTAAATTGGGGGAAGAAAGAAGGTGAGAAGGAACACAATAAAGAAGAATTTTAGAAGACTGTATCTTTAGCTTTAGTGTGTGGTTGGTAGATAGGAGATTGTTTATTGGAGGTGTGAGATGAAATTATATGGACGGAGGAACGACTGTTTGCACTTGGCTCCTGGTGAGCACCTCAGTTAATTAGGTGTCACGCAGTAAATAGCTGTGCTCCCTTTTAGCTTATATGCTCAGGTCGAGTTGTGGAAGAAGAGGCAGGAGAGACTGTGAAGGGAGTCGTAAGCTAAATACTGAGTCATTCATAATGAAAGGAGGATCGTGGGATGTGGAGGGAAGTGTCAAAAAGAGATTTACTCGTTTGGAGAAAGTATGGAAAGTAATCCATCAAGGGAGTGACACTTTAATGATGGGCCAACCAGCTCCCTTCCTTCTTCCTCCTTTCCCTCAATTTACTTAATGCAGACATTTCCATCATGAGCCCATCTCTTCTGCTGGGGAATATTAATTTACATCGTTGTGCTTTGTGGCTTGCCTTAATTTCCCTCGCAAGTTGGAAAGGGTGAAGGGGAGATGGAATGAGTGAATGACTGAATGGGAATGATTATTATTAGTTGGAGAAACACGTTGTAAATCTGTAGGCAAATATTTAGATTGTTATTATCTCGTTGATTGAGCTTAGGGTGAATAATAAGCTGAGTGGTGGTTATTATTGGATGTGTAAATAGAGATGAGTGAACTGTGGGCTGAACCACCCTGTAGATATTTAGGTAGCAAAGTAAATAATGTTGCGAGGAGGGTGGACCTTTAATTGTGTTTGTGTCTTATGGCTGTTGTGTTTGTTTTCTAGAAGCGTTGGGACTCGGAGTGTGGTGACTTACACGCCAATGACTGAACTGGACTACGGCACGCTGCTCTGTTGGGCCAGCAACAAGATTGGAGACCAACGAGTGCCTTGTGTCTACCACATCATTGCGGCAGGTAACTTAATTGCCTTCTTACCTGTGCAACTCGCAGCTTATCTCTCCACCCATCTCAATGAAGACTCAAGAACTTGGCTGTGTGTGTTTGTGAGTTACGAGTCCCGGAAGTGCGGAGAAAGTGGAGTTCATAAAACACAAGAAATCTCGCGTGTCTCTGTCAGCAGGAGAGAGTAACTCACTCTCTCTGTTGACTTACGAGGAAGCCTTCTGAGGTGTTAATTATTAACTTGTGTGTTTGCAGGACGCCCTGACACCGTTCACAACTGCAGTGTCGCGAATCACTCGACAGATTCGTTTTTCTTGCACTGCACCGAGGGATTTAACGGGGGACTTCCGCAGTCATTTGTTCTCGAGTTGTACGAAAGCCTGTCAACCAAACTGCGGACGAATGTGTCGTCACACATGCCCGTGTTCGGGGTGAGCGGATTGGAACCCGGACTCTCCTACACAGCCCACATCTACGCGTTTAATAACAAGGGACGCTCCGAACCTGCAATGGTTCCTGTCTACACTATTCAACTTCCTGCGACTATGATCACAAGGGAGAAAGGTAAGATTACAGGGAAAAAAGGCTGGAGGTCAAAGGTCAAAGGTCAAAGCAGCTTTTTGTACTTAAGTAGAAAGGCACAAATCCATTCTATTCGGGATGATTAAGTCCTTTCTCCTTGCTCCTTTGCTAGGTAATAATAACAAGGGACTCTTCCAATGTGTCATAATATAATGAGGAGGAGGCGTGTTAGCATATCATACAGGGTGGAAACTATTTCCTACTACCCTCTGGATTCTTTTGTCATGCTCACCTGTTGAGATTTCGAAAGGATGTGTGTGTGTGTGCACAAATCTACCCGGGAGGCTTATAGGAATTCCATCCGACTTTCTCTCTCTCTCTTATTAATTTGATTAGAAGCCTCTGATGACTAAGAATACGGATGAATTCCTCGTGTAGAGATTTCCTCTTTTCTGTAGGCATTTCCCAGGATTCCCAGTTGCAAATAAATTTGTTAATACGCACCACAACGCTCTCCTTTGTATCTACCTCCCGTGTGTGTGTGTGTGTGTCCTTCCTTCGGCGGAATGTATCCAATTAAATTTAACTAATTGAACTCATCAGCTCTCTTTGTGAACCCTCCAAAATAATAATCATCTCTAATTTCCCTTCCCTCCTTTTGTTTCCCACGCAAAGAATGGGAATAATTCCCAAATTTCCTCCTTAATAAGAACCAAAACCGACAACAGGAGCCTCCGATGTTCGTTTCCCTGTTGTTTTCGGACGGTGGAGTCTCCCGTGGAATTCATAATTCCACAATGGAAACCATTTATTTTATTTTATGAAGGCTCCAGGCTCATTGGAATTAATTCTTCTTTCTATCTGAATGCTCCCTGGAAATATGTCTGTCATAATTCTTCTTTTTGTCTGGGCTTGTGGAAACAGGTTCCAAGGTTTTGGAAACCTTTTTGGAATGTATTTCCAAAATTAGTATGGAGAAAGGTGAGTTAAGGTGATGATTTATGTGTTGAGGGGATTAGTTTTGTTGGCATCATATTGGCTAATTGACCTCCAGTCTCGTAAATAACTCACTCAGAGACGAATTTCGAAGACATTTATTAGAAGACAGTGAGGGACTTAATGAGGAGATGAGGAGATGCTTAAGTCAAGTGTGTGTGTGTGTGTGTTTGTTGCAGTGAGTAAGCCCCACGCGAGTACGCACTTTGAACTTTCTCCGTCGGTGAGTATCGTGATAGGCGTGTGTACGGCACTGGTGATTGTGTCCGTGGTGATTATCCTCGTGAGGGTGGCGTGTACAAAAAGACGGGGCAGTCGGGAGCGGAGGAGAGCCGACAAGGCGACCACTCCCCTCAAAAACGACGCTCCCGACGGATGCGACGCTGACGAAAAGAACCCCGACGTCATTCCTCAAGGTAATTAATTAATTGATGTGGATGTAATTAATTAATAAGGAAGGGAGATGATGATTGTGGGATGATTGATTTGCAGATCCGGATGAGGTTGAGTATTACCGCAAGCGTCAGCAACACATATCGACGATAGACACGTCCCCAGCGCGCGTCACCCCCGGGGGGCTTTCCACCTACTGCACTCTCCGCAACGGAGGCATTCCCCTCCAGGACCTCAACAACATCGGAACCCGCCCCAACTTCATGGTGAGTCCCTCACTACTACATTCTAGATTCTAGATCATTTCGAAACACAATCTAGAGCATCAGATACGTTTTTTAGACGCAGTTTTATTCAGATGAGATGACTGAAAGGTTAGTTAGTTACTGTTTATGGGATGGGAATGACGGGTTCGGGAGTGCAGCAAGTTTCCCACTTGCCAAGGGATCCCGCACAATACTCCCAACTCTTGGTGATCATGTTTTCGGGACACCACGTTCCTTCGGAGTGGGCGTGGCAGCGGGTGTTGAAACACTGCTGGGGACAGTAGTTCCCTTCACGACCTCCTTCCTCCTCTGCACTCACAAGAATGAGATAAGATTAAGAAGGTAGTACTAATTAGGAGACTAATTAGTTAATTAGTATAGTTACCTGTTGCGGAGGTCAAGGAGATGAGGGTGACGGAAAGAGTGAGGAAGAAGATGAGGAGTTTCATTTTGGAAGGAGTTAACCGCAGGAGTAATTTGAGAGGACTCAGGTGGTTGGGTTTTAATAGGTGAGGGTGTCTGGTAATTAACATGTCAATCGTCAAACCAACTCCAACTTAACCAACTTAATTGTCACCTGTGCTGTGTGCCTGTTTGTGTGTTTAACCATTTCAATCACACACCTCCCATACACACCAATCCATTTCAAATTGCACAATGAGAGGTGCAACAGTCTGTTCCACTTTGATTACAATTGCCAGGTGTTTTTTTGTCCGTGTAATTTATTAAATCGAAATGAGCAATCATTTTAATTCATACAAAATTTTGCTGTTGTGTTTGGTGACCTTCACTTTACTGTCTGCTTATTTGCTCGAATTTCAAGGTCACCCTAAAGCAGACGTGGGAAAAAGGGGAAGTACCTAAGATTCCTCTATTTCCCTGGCATATTTCGAAATATTAGATTTTTTAGCACAGTCAACAGTTTTAGGAAAAAATTGAGTGAAATGTGTCATAAAAAAATTTGGATATTTGAGATGATGATGCAAAAATGAGGCTGGGCCAAATTAAAGCAATTTTTGTTTTTGGTTGGTTTTGTAATTGGGTCATTTCTCATTTGGAATAATAATGAAAGACACGAGTGGAGAGATTGTGTGAAGGGAAAAAGAGGCGAGAAGGTTAATCTCCATCCAACAGACACTCAAAATACAAAGGGAAAGTCGTAAAGTGTTGTTTAGTGTAAATTGTGTGGCGAAGAGGAAGTCGTTTCTGGGAGTTTTGACTTATCTCGCGTGTGCAGAGGCCTTTAAATATTCACTTGATTTGGTGTAAAATACATTTGACCTCTCCACTTGCCCCTCCCCCTTCCCCCCATTTGAGTTTTGAGTTTCTGTGTCCCCAGAGACAACAGAGGAGAGTCACTCTACTTAAAACACTTAAAAGCTCTCTCCTCTTTGACTCTTTGACTCTTTGTGTATGCATCGGAAGAAGGCCCCAAATAAATTCCGAAATCGGGTTTTATATTTACTCTCTCCGTCCTTTTGGATTTGTTGAGGGAACCTCAGAGGAAACCCATCTGGACTAAAAGCTTACTAAAGTTTAATTGAGCGAATAAATATTTTAACCTCAACTCATCTCCACTCTTTATTATTTATTGAAATTGAATGAAGCTCTATCCTCTGAAAAGTCCTCAGTGACTTTGGCTAGCTGAAGTAAATTAAAAGTGAAAGTCGTTTCTCATTTGCACCTAAAAAACCAATTGGGTTTCACGTGTGCTGCTAAAAAAGTGTAGCAAAAAAGAGTGAAGCTGTGGAGAGAGGAGATATGGAGAAAGTAGAAAGTGTGTAGGAGGTGGAATTGCGCTACGAAATGAAGTGTGTAAGGCGGAGAGGAGCTTTCAAAGTGAAACACAACTGAGTTATGGACTGTTTACTGAATTTTAAGAACATAAAAAAGGACTCCACTTTCACACACACGAAGTAGGAGAGGTGCATTGAAGATTACGGAGGGAGAAAGTTTCCTTCTTCACACTTACACTTACTTATTGACTTAAAACTTAAAGTCACTTCTAACTGTGGAGCTTAAGCTTTGGGGGATGGAGGGAGGAGGGATGGAGTACAGGTTAAAATTTATCCGGGGATTATACAACGATTGGATCATTAATAAGACGTAATTTCGTCATTTATTTTACCATCTGTCATGTTCACTTCGAGACTTACACTCCTCGTGATTTATCGTCTTCACTCACTTCATCATTAGCGGCCTTGAACTCCCCTCACTCTCCTCTAACGTTGCTGACCTGCTCATATACACACATATAAATATACAGGGTGGATAGAAATATATACCGAAGGATGCTAATGAATCTCTGCTGGATCGTAACACATGTTACGTCTCCGTTAGAGTGGCTCAGCTCAGCTCAGGTTGATTACGTGTATGTGTAAGTAAAGTATTCCTTCGTATTTAATCTGCAGCAACTTCTGAGCATATTTGACTTTCAAGCTGAGAGCTCCGAAGGTCAGTCTCGTCAATTAGACGTGTGATGGATTTCTCCCTCAACCAGAGCGCAGCCATTAAACACGAAGTTTAATCGATAGGAAGTAAACTACACTTTCATACAACTTGCTTCTTTATTCAAGACGCTCCACTGCGCTTCACTTTACACTCCCAATCAAAATCCCCTTTAATTCTCAGGTGTATTAAAATATTCCAAATTACGATACGAGCTCATACATATTTATACTTTAATTATTAATTAAAATAGAAACTTTTCAGGGTTTCTGAAAGCTCTATTTAAACTCTAGACAGAAACACTACAAAACTGAGGCTTTTGAAACGGGAAACTAATAAACAGCTCAGAAACTTTAAACTGAAAAGCTTCGTTTAGAGTAAAAATTCTACATGTAAAGCATCCCTTGCGGCATTTCCATTAACGATTCCATTACTCGGTGTGTGTGTGTGTGTGTGTGTGTGTGTAAGAATGCATCGATTTCGGTTTTTAGTGCATTTCCCGTTGTTTTTGTTTTTTGTTTTCTGACTGCGTTCAAATAAAACAGAGTGGAATTTCTTCACTTCCTACTTTGTAGTAGGTTGCGGTGTGTTTGTAGGAAAAGTGACCTAAGAAATTGAAAACTCGGTGAGAATGTAAAAAGAGACGAAGGAGAAAGTAAAGCCCGGGTCGTTCATCTTCAGGAGAAGAAGGAGTGAGTGAGTGAGTGGAACATAACCCAGCATGATTGCATTTTACACGAGAAGGCGAATGTAATTTTCCCCGATTTTTATTATTCTTGTGAGGAAGCTGACGGGGAGATTTCCCTCATTGCATTCAACAATTCAACTTGCATTCGTGCACTCACATTTCACGAACAACTCTGCTCCTCCTGCCTTCTTCTTCTCACTTCCTCCCAACAACACAGAAACAACTTAGTGAATGTTCTTTCCTCACGGAGAAATTCGTGTGACAACTCACAAACTACTTCTGCAATTCTTCTTCTTCTTCTTCTTTCCTCACGTAAACATTATGAGCATTTGCATTCCCCCTTTTTTAACCCTTTTACAAATGCATTTCGTGTTTTATTACTCACAAGAACAGGCCGTGTGTGTGTCTTTAGGCTCTTTACACATTTTTACATTATTGCCTATTGATGGTTATGGTTTTGTGTGTAGTGTGTAAGTCTCGTAGGCTTTAATGGCTTCTTGTCTTGTTGCATTTTGAAGGTTTTGAAGGAAAGAAAGAGGGCTGAGTGAGTGAGTGAGTGAAAGCACTCGTTCCTTTTTTAAGTTCCTCTGAAGTGGCGAAGGAAGGGGAGACGCGTTTCGAAATGGAATTAGTGGCTTTTTCCTGCCTCTCTCCCCTTCTACTCCGTTTTTTAGTCTCAGACACGCCTTGTTACACTCTCTCTCTCTCTCGATTGTCCAGGAATTCTTTGTGGGAGAAACAATAAAATTAGAATTTTCATTGGATCTCTTATCATCACCATCATCATCAGCGTGAGGTCTCTTTTGAAATTTGATTGAATTAAAATGCGCCTAAAAGCGAGAGCGAGAGAGAGAGAGGATTCAAATCATCATCTCAGCTTTTATTGTAATGGGAGTAAATGGGAGATTGCGGGGAGATAAATGGGAAGGAAATGATGCAACTGGTTGAGTGAGGCCGTGTCTTTCCTTTGAAGACTTACTTTGAGTTGCTTCTGGTTGAATGGAAGTAGGAAGGATTTGTCCAGCCATTCCCCATCGATTGGAGAGTGGAGAGAGATGAGAAGCCGAGTTGTTTAATGGAGAAAGGAATGATAAGGCTGAGAGGCTCCCACTAAAATCCGCGGTGATGGCTCCACTCGCACTAAAACAAGTGCAACAGCATCAGAGTCCAAATTACATTGTGTCTTTCTTTCTTTCTTTTATTACTCCAGCACAACCTCAACTCGTTAAAAACCACATACACACACACACACACACACACGTTAAGGAATAGGAAAGGAACGGTTGACATTTTGCCTTGAGACTTTCCCTCACACGATACGAACTTGTCAGTTCCCATCATAATCAAAGCCACTTAGAAATGAACTGCTCGTCTGTCTGGGCTGCTACTCAGTTTTTACGTTCCATTTTTATGTCCTTTATGGCATTACGAGTGCCGTGTGTCATAAAGTGAGTGTCCCTAAGGAGGCAGAGTGACCGCAGGTGAGTAAAGAGAGAAAGTGAAAGTTGTGAAAGTGAAAGGTCGGATTGGACAGAGAGAAAGTCTGTAAAATGCGGAGCTTTTGTTTATTAATATTTACGCCTTGTTTCGGGAGACAACAGAGAGAGAGAGAGGGTTGTTTTAATGAATGGTCTTTTGTGTGTTGCACTGTTGACTGTGTAATCTGGATGAGAGGGGAAAGGAGTTAATGAGTACGGAGAGAGAGAGAGAACAAAAGAATGATATTAAAACGAAGGGGAGAATACCTGGTGACCCAAATGGATTATGAGAGAGTGGTGAGTCTCATCAGGATGAAAGTCATTTCGGAGGATGACACAACGAGAGACTAACGATAACAACTGCGGAGTTGTGCTGCAGCGTTGAGGATTCTTGCGAAGGACAGAAGGGAAATGCGGAGGAGATTACAAAAGCCATAATAATGAAACGGAGGCTCACTCGCTTTTAAAGTGTCCATTAAGTTCGCCTACACACGAACAGACAAAATGAACATCAGAATGTTTGCACAAAAACGTCAGCGAAGGCTGAGTGGAACGGAAGTTGCAAAAAGGGAAAGTATGCAAAGTCTCTTTGCATAATAATTCGCAAAGTAAAGCAAAAAATGACTGAGATTTCATGCGGAGAGTCTTGAAGTGTGTGTCGCTTAAGTTGTTTTTATTGGGTGTTTGTTTAAGACAGGGAAATGCACACATGTTGTTCAGCGTGACACACACATGTGTCAATAATGCGCAGGGAATTGTGGGGAATCTTTTTTGTAATTAAAGTGCGGAGGATTTATTGGAAATCGGTGTGATAAGTCTTGATGGGAAAAGATTGAAAGACTCTTGAGAAGTATTACGCACAGAAGTGAATTACGGGAGGAGATTGCAAAGGAATTTGGGATTTGTGTGTTCAATTTCAATGGGAAGTAATTTATGCGTCGTAATGCGTGTTTGTGTGTGTGAAGAGAGTTGCTTCTTCCAATTATGAATGTGTGTGTGTGTTTGGTGAATTGGAAGTAGAGACGGGATTGATTTTGATGTTCTTGTTCGTGGAGACGCGGACAAAAGGACACAAAAGACGGGTTGATTAGATTCCCGATTCTCCCGTTCTTCCGTGGCTCTCACATGAAAGAAATACGAAATTCGGTGATCATCATAATTTGACTTTTCCTTCTGTTAGCCTCAGAGCGAAGGATGTGTTCACGGAGTGTTGTAGGTTATAAGCTGTGCGGATTAGAGGACACGAAGTGAATACGAAATAAACTCAGACACCCTGTACACACGTGTTCTTCCATTTCAGCGATATTTTAACTCGTTTCGCTGCTTCAGCGAATCTTATTCAATAAGAAGGAGGAGGAGGACGTTGGACGTTGTTGCGAGGATGTGAGGAAAATCCTAAAGACTCGCTTATTAGCGAAAGATTGATTGATTCAGTTTTGAGTTTTGTAGTTTTTGGACGTTCGATTTATATTTTATATTTTGTAATTGTGGCTGTCACGGGGTTAATGAATTTGAAACACAAGTTTGAGTCGATTTTGCAGTTTCACCGTTGCGAGTTCAATGGAATTCGTTAATTACTTCGGTTTCAGGGAAGTACGTCGTCGTAGTAAGTTTAGTGTAAAGTACCTCTGGGAAAGCATTTGCGTTTATTTAAACATTTGAGGCTTTCATTCCTTCCGTAATTATTTTGTTTGAAGCCTTAAGCAGTTTCAGTTTGTTCCTGTGAAAGGGAGGTGTGTGTTTTTTTTCTCGTTGTTTTATTTGGAGACTCGAAGTGTATTGAAATAACAAGAACAAGTTGCGTTGTAGTTAAACGAGAGGAAGGAAGGAGAGTTGGAGGAACTTCAAAGGGAGTCGGAGAGTGTTGAGTGTTCCGCGGTGGTTTGTGGAGAAAGGCAATTTGTCTAATGCTTTTTCGCACTTTCCATCGCCACAGCATTTTTCACAAATGTATTTCCTCCTCGGCCAATAAAAGACGAGTGTGTGTGTGTGTGTGTGTGTCTTCTTTTACTTCCAATCTCTTCGTTACGCTATGCAAAATAAATGCCAGTGTAATAACTTAACCACACGACACACACACACACACACTCATTCATTTGTAAATGGACTTGAAATTATTTTAACACGGAAAAATGGCTGTGTACAGTAAAAAGTATTCTTCTTCGACTTTTTGGATTGCGTCAGAAATCAAGGGAGACGTTAGGGTGAATCTGTCCTGCGACATTTTTAAAGTTTAAATCTGTGCCAAACTTCGCAGAAATGAGAAATGTCCCGAAATTTCGGAGATTTAGCTGCATAAAACATAAGAATTATTAAAATACACAAGATACAGTATAGGAGGTTATCATTAAGTGATTGATAAGTAACTTGTCTAATTGTGTCGTGTGCGTGTGTGTGTGTTTGTTTGCAGGGACCTGAAGGCTACGGGTCACCCGGATTCGGGGCTTGTCCGACGTTACCTCGTCACCCAGTTAGTGTAAGTGGGACCTCCGGGTCCCAACACCCCGCACATATGTTAGTCGATAGTATCTCCAGTGCTTCGCATAGCGGGGCTTCTACAGGACCACCGCTCGACTGGTCAAACTACCCGCACCCGCAACACCCGCAGCAGCAGCAGGGGGGAGGGGGAGGGGTGAGGGGGGGCCGGGGAACCCCCCACAACATCCCCCCACCCCCAGCTCAACACATCAACAGAGGAGTGAGCACATTCCACAGGTCCTCGGCCTCCTCCCCCAAACAGCAGGTCGCAGTGTCCACTCAAATGAACGCCTACGATTTGTCTCCGCTCCTCCAGATTCCCGTCCTCGAAGAAGAACCCGAAATGCTCCCCGACATCCCCCCGCCACCCGGAATGGGCGACAAAATAGAAAGCACCGTCTGATGGGACGTCCCACGACAAAACAGTGCCACACCCCTTCCACTCGTAAATAGTAAATAGCAAATAGGCTCATCACCCCCCGTACATATATTTACTACTACTCCATTTATATGTAAACTCATTCAATCTCCCACTCATACAGTTCCATACTTTTTATTCATACAGGGTGTCTGTGAATAAAAATATATATACCCCCGTACATTTTTATACAAAAAACAGCGAAAAAACAAAACAAATTCCCACAATTCCTGCCCTGATTTTGAAATAAATTTGTATTGAAAGATTGAAACTGCCAAAATGGCTGAGGATAATTAACAGTTTAAGTTTATTAATTAACTACGCTTAATTTTAACTAAGTTTCTGGAAAGTACTTAGGAAATAGTGAAAGGTAAATTTTGACGTGAGTACGCTAATTTTAATTTTTAATACAACGGACGTCAATCAATGCGACTTGAATTAATTTAACTTTTCTGAAAAAACGAAATTTTCCAATTTTGTGCTGTAGAATATAAAAAATACGCTACAATTTTGCGTTTTTTCTAAATCTTAGTTGATAGTTTTTAAATTTTACTTGTGTGATACTCACCACGGTCCCAAATTTCTAAACACGTGAAATAAATTACGAAATTCATATACGCGTTTAGTTTTAAATAAATGTGAGGAATTATAAAACAAATTATAGGGATTATAAAAATATAGTAAATGATAATATTTCCTGGAAACAATGCAGGAAGCAACGTTGAAGACTTTGTCCCCAAAAAACTTGTGAAAGTAATTAAGGGGAATGAAAGTGTGAGAGGTTTGTTGTGCGTGAAAGATTTAATGTGTGTGTTTGTTTATGGGTGGAAATAAATGAAGACGCTTTTCTAAGGTGTTTTGTGTTTTCATGTAAAATTTGAATCGCTTAAACTTCCCCTCACGAAATCCTTTACAAAGTATCTCTGAGTGTTTAAAGTGCATCCAGTTGTTTAATGTCCCATCCATTAGGGTTAATGAGACTGTCTAGAATCTCTAGAATTCTAGACGCTGCTATTAGACTCCTAGTTTCTTCATAATATTTATTTGCAATAAACATTTCCTCTCTAAGAATATTAGGAGACACAACCTGAGTTATTAGTTTGGTTCTTCCTTCCTTTAATAATTTATTAATAATCATTTCTCCCTTTATTAATGTGAATTTGGAGGAGTGTGTGTGTGTCCTACCCAATTTATACCTGAGCTCATTCATCTCTTTTCTATTTTATATGACTCTCTGCTATTCTCAGGGATATTTAGAACTATTACCAAATCAATTAACTAGAACTGGAAGGTTTTATAATTCAAGTTGTACTGTACATAAAGATATAATTCAATTACTACACACTATCGTTTTATATGAATTTAAAGGTGTGTGGTTTTGCAATGACATTTAGCAAATGTGATAATATGTAATACGTTCGACGACTACTAATTAATTAATATTTAAGAATTAATCAATTGAAATATTAATGGTGAAATCAACTTGATGAACTGTAAATGTCTGTAATTAAATGTTTTCCAATTAATTAATAACGCGAAATAGCAGGGAATCTTTCCGTGGCGTGGGAATGGGCGAGTCCTCATTTGTTATTACAATGTACGGCACGGAGTTTGGAGTTTTCATTGTCCGGTTTACAGATAAAATTAAGGTAATTTAATTCATTAATTATAGGCTTAATTAAACATAATTCTATTAAATATAAATACACGAACTTTAGTATGTCATAAGGTACGATTGTATACAGTATACAGTATAATTAACGATGCTTGTATAATATTCAAGTGATGAATATACTCTCTGTGTATTGATAATACATTTATAATTGGTATATTTATTCCACGAACTCATAAGGATAAATTAATCAATTGTGTGTCTACTTTGATCAATGTAAATAGTTATGTAACAACAGAGGGAGGTTGTATACACAGTATACAAATAATGTTATTAATTAAGGAACCGTGTACTCTATACCTACTTCATCTGTGTATGTCTATATATAAGTATACGTTCAATAAATACGGAGAATGGATCAATGTACCTTTTAATCAGAAGGGTGGGCGGTCTCTAGTGCATCCACTTCAATTTATACGGACAGGAGGATATGGAGGGTGTCTGCTTGATGTTGGCGTGTGGTGAGGTCACGTCCCACGTCATCTTGACACGTGAACAAGTGTTGGATTGGAGGAGAGTGGAGATGTTGTTGGCGTGAGGAGAAAGCTAACAGGGAACAGCGGACGTCGTCCTTTGGAAGAAGGAAGTGTGACGGGAAGGGAGAGAGAGCGCCTCGGAATTAATCCGTAAAACAAGCACGAATTCGTGTCGACGGAAACATCTCTCGACCTGACACACAATAAATAGACGCCCGACTTATTCTCATGATCCTCTTCATAAACTTCACTCTGATTTATTGCCATCGTCCGTCCACCGTCCTTTCCCCTGCCTTCTTCCTCATCCTCATCCTCATAAAGAAACAAACAACAACCGTCGACAACGAGTGGCTCTTGACTTGTGTCTTCGTCCAATAGACAATCAATAAACTTGAGTGGCTTCAAGCAACCATAGTCAATAGTTTAACACACACAGCAGAATACACTCAGGGAATTATGTAAATGGAGGTTTCCAGGGAATGAGAATATGTCACGGGCTTTTTTAAAAGTTTTTTTGAGATTAAAAATACAGGAAAAGAAAAGTCCTACTTCCCTATGGGAAAAACCATGAGGAAACCTTTTACAATTTGTTTTTGTGTGAGTGTGTAAAAGCATTGGACAATTGGCGTGTGTGTGTGTGTTCAATCAAATAATTACATGTGGACTACATTTTACAATTTTGCAGTTGACTCGACGTCTCTCTTATGGCAAACTTCTGAGAAGAATGGAGATCTAAAATATCTTTGGAGTAAATGATTGAGTGAAGAAAGCTGCAATGTTGCTGAGTCTCTTCATATTTTAAATGAAAGAAAGCTGTGGGCTTCTTAAAGAGGGAAGTGAAGAAAAAGTCAAAAGTGGAGAGACTTTTAAGGAGGAGAGGAAGGAAAGGAGGAATTTATTTGGCTGTTGTGTATGAACATGAAGTGGATTCCATTCCTTCAGACTCCTCCGTGGTAGATTGTTGTGTTGTGCGGGTATTAGGCGGATTCCGGGTTAACAAAACCGGAAAAGTGATTGAGAGGAAGGGAATTGTAAAATTCATAGCCGTCATTCTTCTTGAAGGAGTGGAGGGTATTTTTCGGAGGGCAGAAACTCCCGGGATTGATGGATTCGTGTCAGTAGGATGAGCTATTTCCTATTTCTCCATATTCTAAACTCTCTTGCTTTCTATTTAGAGTAACCCATCAGAATTTAAGTGCTCCTATTTTTTACCCTTGATAAATTACTCCAATTTATTCGAGGATTCCTCTGCACTTTCCTCTTCCTTCTGCTTTCCTCTTTCCTCTCTGCTGGAAGAAGAATACTTTGTTAGACTTACCTTTCCTCCGTCCGACACACGACGACAACTTTTCCCTTTTATTTCTGAGAAAAACTCGAGAGAAGTTCAAAAGGCACGTGGCACGGGAAACTCATCTTTCTCTTTGTCATAATATTTTTTCATCCAACTTTGTCACAATATTTTCACGTTTTTTTACTTCATCCGTCAAATTTACTTTGGGTTTAAATGGATCAGTTCTTCTTCTTCTTCAAAACCATTAGATCAATTGGATGCGTAGTTTTCTGTATGGATGGAATGTGAGCTGTCACAATACTTGTCAATAAATAAGATCATTAAATGTCATGTGATTTTGATCGTATTGTCGTTGTTTTCATTTTACACAAATTTGTCGTTTTGAATGTGTGCAACCTTTGTTTAAAAATTTGCCTAATGAATTAAGTGCGATTTTTATTTATGATTTTAATATTTATTGCTTGAAAACTTCAATTTTTTCTAGGGTAAACCATTTGCGAAAATTTTGGGAGGAAATAAATATTTGTTCTGAAACTGAATATTCAACCGACCGGGTAAATTTTGTTGATTCCATTTTGCCATTATTATTTTTGGGGTTTGGTTTCAGTAAATATTTCACCGCAGACAGTAAATATTAATTAGTTAATTAGTTTAGTCTATGATATCTTGTCTTAGTCTTGCAGTAAATGGTTAATTAGTTTTGATACAATAGAATTCTCGGAATTTAAAGTAAAGATGAAAGAATCAGATGACGGGTGAATGTGAATAGAGATGAGAGAAAGGCTCAGATTCAGCTTAAAGGAGACGAGAGCT
>JAQGAD010000466.1:0-37863 GCA_034696625.1 Isotomurus palustris | reverse complement strand
GTGGTTGATTGAAAGGTAGAAAAATGCTGGTTCTCCCTTATGAGTGAGTGTACAGATTTGTATTAGCTTATTGTTTCAAAAAGATGACTTGTTTTGGTAGGTAGCCGGGACCAAAAGGTTGGTTAAACTTTGGCTGGATCATCTTCTTCTTCTTGTGGCACAAGACAGAAAAAACTGACATGACGAAACTCTTGAGAGTTGGTCCAGAAAGAGAAGAATTGAATTGAATGGGTGAGGAAAGATGAGATGGCCACATTCCATCCATTCCTCACTTCATACCTGAGCCGGTATAGAGTCACCTCTTAAATGAGCACCTTAGCCTTTGCCATACATCCAACACACGAATCATTACAACAATAATATCATTATCTAACAGCTCTCTTCTACTCTTATTATTGTTGTACATTTGATACACACACGCTATATAGGCTTGTTAACTTAAGACCCAATCTCAAGAGCAAAGATAGAAGGACAACGAGAGAGCTAGAGATCTACTTCCATAAGATCATTCCACAATGTGATGCACATTCGGATGATGATGAGGTGGTGGCTACAACTACGTAATCTCTGCACAACAAGTGTATATATGTGTGTGTGTATGCAAGAGTGTGTGTAATATATGTACAGATACAAAAATAAACACAAAAAATTCATGAATATTTTATTTCTCTATGAAGGTCCATAATATAAAATGCTTACGATGAAATTCAATTGAATCAGTCCAGCCGGAGTTTTTCTTCGTTATTTTCAAAGCTCAATTGGAAAGATAGATTGAGTGTGGCTCATCAAATCAATTGTTGTGCACCCACCACCACACATTATTTCAGATTCACTGTCTACCTCAATCTTGTCGTTGTTACAAAAGATTACGCAGCCAGAATGTAATGTCTAATCGGTTTGATTGCATCGATGCATTAGTTGCTGGTCGATGCAGGAGTGTACATAATCAGATGAGGTTCTCATCCGCAATCACAATATGAACTGTTCAGGAGAGACAAACAAATGAAATGAATTGTGATATTAATCCTACGAACCTCAAATACACGAACACTCCGTATATATGGAGGTATTTAAGGAGCCAAGTCATTCTTCATCCGAATGACCATAACTCAGCCCAACACAATCCCATCAGAGTCACATCCCATCAAAAAAGACAAGAAGAGTGACACGACATCATCAGAGAGATGAGCATTAATGTCGAATCATAATTTATCTTTGCTTCAAACCTCAAGATGACATCGAAGAGAGAACACGAGCGATACTCATAGGCAGTTGTTAGCAGTAGTGCCACTGAGGTGAACCTATAAAACAAGTCAACTACATCTGCGTGGAATGCAACAAATCTCTCAAACCAAGAACAAGTATGAGTCTAACTAAGTAAGTAATTACTCGGTTTGTTCGCAAATACGTAAAGTAGAGTGGATTTGTGTGTGGACACAATATAATCAGGTTGGAGGTTGGAAGTTGGGGAACACAAGCTCTGGAAGTTGTGCGCACTCAAGTTGATCAAGACTTAATAGATGAAGGGTTTGACATGTCACAAAGTAACCGGGTGGAAAGAATAGGTTCATTATCATTACTTGAAGCCTCACAGAACCGTCTGTAGATGAGCCTATGCAATTTGCTCGTTGTTCGACAAGAATGTGCCGTCAATTAGGAGCAGTTTAGAGGAAAAACTTTATTCATTACTGCGTTGGTACATATCATCTCCACTTTCAATGTATCTCTCGTAGGACTTACCACCATACGTTGTACGTATTATTATCCGCTAAAAGACTCGCTTTCATCTCTCATACAACCTTAAGACTCTCTTCATTAGCTAAATAGAGTGAGTGTGTGTAGGCTGGATAATAATGATTGGTGTTATGCAACAACTTCCCAAGATTCTACACTCCAACGTAAGAAGTAAACCATATCGATTTTGTATTCAATTACATCTACACGTTCAGTAGTATGTGTGTGTAGTAAGTAAGCACAACTTTTCCTCTGTGCAAGCTTGCATTTTGTGAATGAATGAAATGTAACATGCGATGAGAGCATTTTTGTGCTTAAACTTTTGCTGCTTGATGCTTACCAACTTCCAACCTTGTAAAACATGAGAGAGAGAGACTCGATTCGATCTTCTCCAAACTTAGAAAGATGAGTGAGAGAGTCTCGCACCTGAACTGCAATGGCAATGAATGTGTATGTGTGTGTGTGTGTGTAAGGAAAGAAAAAGTAAAAATGAAGAAATTAGCAAATAACTCATTTGGTAAATTGACAGGATTTGAAGAGACGTGAGGCTTTTTTCCTACTCTTGCTTGTGTTATGTAAACTCACTTGCTCCAGCCGATCCTTCTCCTTCGTTATAATGAATTTATTTATGATCCATACTGACTTCAGATAGGAGAGAGGTATGTTATTTTACACATCCGTCCATGCAGATGCAATCCACAGAGAGAGCCCAGACTATCAAGAAGAACCATACATATCTGCCGATGTGTGTGTGTGTGTGTGTGTATTTAATAGCTCTACTTGTGCAATACAAAATGCTTTGGAGATGCACATGCTTTCAATAATAATATTCGTCTTATCCATCCTTGTACGAATCTAATACACTGAGGAATAAATTATTTTCTAATGTAGTTCACTAAGGTAGTAACAATTTCATGGCATTGTTGAAAATCACGTATAAAGTAAGCCTTCATTTGGCTTTGCATTTTTTTATCCTTGAATGAAAGTTCAAGGATGTTCTATCGTTGAGTAGTACAGTTCATTAATAAATATTTCTTGGTTTAGTTGAGTCTTGAGTGTAATGTGAATATATTATTAAAAGCGAACGAGTACCACCAAAATTGACTCGCAAATGGCAATCTTGCGAACTTGCGAATGCAAAAAAGTTCAAGCAAAAGACTAATTATTTTTTAGGGTAGCCAGCAAATTAATTAACATAAATCTAAATTGACATCTCTTACAGAAGAAAAAATAGCGCTTGGATTGGTGAATCATGAAATGAACAAAGACCAATACTTATGTGTGGGATCATTTAATACCCACGAGAGTGTCACAATCTCTACAGATGGGTAAGTACGTAAGGACAAGGAGAAGAAGAAGAAGAAGATAGTTCATATTATGTAAAGGAAGAGAACACGTTTCAAGCTTCTCCGGATAGAGGTACTTGCTCATGAAGAAATGTTGGTTGGTTTTTGATAAAGGATTGAGGAGATGTGCTGGATGTGTGGAAGTTGATCAGGTGTGGTTGAGAGTTGAGCGAGAAGGTGAGAGAGAAGCCCGACTGAACTCTATCTTTGTGGGATGGAACTAGAGGTGCCAATAAAGACTACACAAACACACAACTCACCTCCAATCAACCTACACTACTCAACCCTTTCCATTTATATTCCATCGCATCTCCCTTCGACATTCCTCAAGCTCTTCGCACAGCTTTGCACCCGAACTCAACCAGCTTTTTACCCTACTGCTTTATTACACTTTGCATAAATCAAGACGGAATACTGAATGCAAACACGCAGTCGAACAAGTGTAGAAGACATCAAATCATAAGTGATAGCACGTCTTCCACTTGGTGTCATGACTTGATATGTTGACTGGTCTTGTTAAAGGCATTTTACAGCTCTGGTTATTCAGGGTGTCAATTGCGAAAGCAAAATGGAATAGGAGTTTAATGTGCAAGTTGGTAGGTAGTAGGTAGTAACTAGTAACCACATTCCATGTGTAAGTACAGATATACCTTCTCTGTGGTTAGTTAATAAGCGTAGGTCTTGAGGTAGTGGAGAATCCATTTCATATTTTAATTTTAAAAACTTGACAGAGAATGGAGGAGATGCGATGTTGATGTAAACTCACGCAACCATCTCAAAGACTATGAAAAAGAATCCATTTCAAATTGGCATTTGCCCTGCTGACTATATGCTAATAACTAAAAACACTTTTCCCTTCAGGGCTTTAAAAAGAATTCATTAAAAGAATAACACGTTTTGTGTGTCATTCATTTCTACATCCGACACAAAATTACTCCATCGATATCGATATCTAATTGCCTTTCAACTTTTCGCGTCTCAGCCTATTAAAGACCGTTGAGCAGATATTTCTACACGTAGACATCTCAATAGCACGCTTGGATCTCTCCCTATCACTCTACAATTATGATACGCTCTCGATACGCTAAAAAATATGCATTAGGTCGTGAGAAAGGATGTTTAACCAAAATCCTATTTCATTTCAACCGGTACTTCACTTCTGACTTGCTTTAACTAATCTCACGCCAGATTCATCCTTAAAGTTTATCATCAGCGGTAAATAATAATTTAATGTCACTTTTATTACTATTAGGAAAATTCTGTTAGCCACATGCAATTTAATTATGAAAACTTCTAAATTGAGGTTAGAATTTAAATAGTTTATTCATCCTTGGTTGTTTGCGTGCATGACTCATTCTTGGAAATTAAAGAAATATAAGTGTCAAATGTTTTCCAAACAATTTCTCATGCATAATAATATATTTCCTGTGTCCTTAACACACACACATACACTTACTCACTTTATACCGATGTTTCAGTACGTGAAAGTGTGTGTATATAGAAGGCTGGAGAAGTATATACACATATATCGTAAAGTAGTTTATGCGTAGGGACTGTCGTAGAAGGAAGAGAAGGAACAAGACAAAGTCAATATTTGCAAGTGACAAGCGCAACCACGCCCAACCAATTGGAATTGTCAAAACCGGGTGCTCCGTGTTTCTTTCGTGTTATACTTTCCTCCTTCTCTTACAATCACACACACACACACTCCCAATATTATTCCCTATCCAAACACACCGCTAAACTTTCACCCAAATAAGTTATTCTTAACACTTCCTTCCTCCACGCTAAATATACGTCCTCATCTCATAAACTTCTTCAAATGTAATTCCTTAACTTTCTTGCCATAAATTTTCTCCACTAAATTCAAGCATGGCATGGTCCCAAGTCGTAAATATAAGAGTAGGAGAGAGAAATCAAAGTAAATTTAGATATAAGAGAGAAGTCGACTTACTCTGCTTGGTCCAAGTCGTTTGGAACATTAAAGCAGGTCTCTCTTGCTAATCAAACGAGGCAAAACTCATTAAAGTCCGTGTGACATATCGCGTACCAAGTAATTTTTCACTTGACTTCCACTCGCAAAAGAGTTTCCGTACGTTTATACATGTGGGAAAGTGTGAAAGAACGGAAATTCAGAGTTCCTTCCTTCGCACACATTTCACGATGAAATGGTACTTCAGCAATAAATGCAATCCATATGGTAGAATGGTTGGTAGTAGCTATCATCATTATTACACAACTTTTGTGTAAACTTCTTTCCCAGATTATGTGGAACACATAGTCAACATGATAAAAGTTTTGGTTGGGTGCTGCTGCTCCTGCTCCTGCTTCTATAGTTTGTACAGATAGAAAAGGAGTGTACAAGTCTGCCACTTTCAATAATAGCCCTTGTGGGACAAAAGCTTGAGAATGATTTGGCCAAACTGAATGAAACACATAACAAGGGATCAAGTGGCCGGAAAAATCGATTCAGGACAAAAAGTGTTTTCACAAAGCCAAAGTAAGCATAAGGAATGGAGGAGAGACCATATAAAGTTGTACTGGTAATTCTGTGCTCAGCTTTTATTGAGGAGGAGGCAGGGAGAAAGAAAGAAGGGGGAATGTAATAATAATATCCAGTCTATCTCTTCCAGAAAGTAAGTTTATTTTATACGTGTGTGTGTGATATTTACTTACACTTTTATAGTTTGGAAATGATGATGACGATGATGATGAAATGATAACGATAAAGGAGGAGGAGAAGGAGGGTATTTGGGTATGTCTGCAAGTGAATTCAATTCAATCACATCCAACAACACAACACCATCATCAGCTTCTCCTCGTTTTCTCATGAATGCAATCCAGTTGAAATGTTGTAATAAAAAGCATTTTGCAGGCTTGCGAGTCAATATTTTACACTCATCGTCAGTTTACACTGTCACGATTTCAATCCCTTCCGTCACCAGGCCACACACTCCTTCAGCTCTGTCTCTTTTAGAATGATACATATTATGAATGTATGATTTGAAGCAGACCATACGCCACATTCATATTATTATTGTTATGACGTATGCATCATCCTCCTGCAGTTGACTTGTACGGAGATTTTACATTTTGAATTTATAATAGTAATTGTTTTTCTTATTGTTCATTAAGACTTGCAAAGCCATTTTCAGACAGAGTACGAAATTACAAGTACTCCTGATTACACTGATACTCGTTATGACAAATTTATGCGTGCTATCTATCAATCGGTATAATAAAAACAATTTTGTTGAAATTACATTACAGGGTTGAAACATATCATACAACATTGACTTGCATGCAATCCAAAATTTAAATTTTGAAGTAGTTTATGCGCAAGTTACTCTTCCTGTAAATGTAAAAAATCTTGACGACTGGATAGTGAATGACACATAAGGAAAATGAATTCCTCCATCCATCGTTGAAGCTGCGGTGATAGATGGGTGCATCTATATTTAGAATTACATCCATCCATAAAGATTTATATACTGCTATATCATCATCTTCTGGATTCATGAAAGATCAAAGGAGATTTGTACGGATCGTGAAAGACCCATCACGGTTGCTTAACCATGTTGGCATACACTCACAAAGCATTCTTTAGAATTCAAAACGTGATGAAGGGATACGCGTCATCTCTCCACCAGATACTTATATTGCTTTTTTACGCGAGACTAATCTGCTTTAGTCCAGCATTACTTTTCCTCATTATTATTCAAATTATACAAAGATCGCCAGAGTTTCTCGCGAGAAAGTTGAGATTCATTCGTAAACGTGCCTTCTTGAACTTATTCTCCAGAGCTAATTACCGTTTCTTCATATCCTTCCTCATTCCTCATCCTCATCAACCATGCAGTTGAACTTTCTCCAGTGCAATTAACTCCCAAGAGATTCCCTGTGTCTTGTGTAATTACTCCATTCTCCTGTGTAATTGTAGCAATTACAAGGTCTGTGTTTCTGGTTGATGTGGGAATGTTGAGGAATCTGTAAAGATCTATGATGCTTCAGAATTGAAAAAGGATTTCGATTTAAACTCATTGAGTTATGTGCTGTGTACTTGTCCGGATGATGGTAAGGCAGCTGAAGAAAAAATTCGTTTTGAATGGCAGCAGGGAGTCACAGCATGAGACGTCTTTCTGGATTTTTTCATTGTTACCTTGTCTCTTGATAAAAAAGCCTTTAGGAGAGTGTACACACATACACACACACACAGATATAGAAGCTCACAGGTATACCCTTTCGTTACTCCAAAACTCTATTCATCTTCCTCAAAGATGCACACACACAAAACTTATCTTTTCATGTATTTCAAATGTGTTTAAAGGTTTTCAAAAGTAATCTTCGGAAATTCATGCAAGAAAAAAGTTGCATTTATTTTGTTCTTCAAAACATTTCGCTTTCATTCGAGCATAACTTGACACATGAGTTTAGGTTTTTTCCCTCAAAACACGACGCATCTTCCTTTTAAATAGAGAATAGGCTTCGATTCACCTGAATGTCTAAGTGTCTGAATGTCATCGCGTGGAATAAGAAATGTGTACACATCCACAACAATTCGTGCCAAAACCAAAATCAACCACAGACTACAGACCACGGTGGAAAATGTTGACATTTCAGAAAAAACTCGAACAAGTCTTTTCATTGCGTGAGAGTCTGCGGATTGAAAGAGAATATCTTTATTCGCAACCTACAACAATTATTATGCGTTATGCTTGTCTACAGACGGAGCTAAATGATTTTGTCAAATTGTCCTTCTCCGTCCTCCCTCTGTGTTTTGTCATTTCTGTTGTTGCAAAGCAAACAATTCTTTTCGTTGTGTGGCTTCCCTCAGATTCCTCCTGTGTTTGTGTGAATGAAACATCTTCGTTTCTCATTCTTGTCCTAGTCCATTGTTAACCATGAGATTGTCTCTCTAGTCTTTTCCTCCTTTCATTGTCCTTCTTAACTAACTCCTCTTACATTTTACTCGATACACTTCTGCTACCTGAACATCACAAGCATTATACATTATGCAACAATCATCCAACACTGTTGGCTAAACAGTCACACGCTTAAATTACTCTTGGCAATTCAAATGTCACTGCCAATGTCAATCTGCTTCTTCGTTCTTCGTTCACTCTCCCACATATTCTATACTCCTCTTTATATATGTGATATAGTGATGATGGTAGTTTGCAAAATGCACTCATCTGTACTCACAGACTCACAGCCGTCCTTACAACTTAAAGTTCACCAATTACTTTTATATTGATTTATTCCACGTCTATGAATGAGTGATTACCAGCTATGATATAATAGAAACAGATACGCTGCTATATACACCGTTGGCTTAAAAAATACCTTTTCCTAACTAACTACCCATTGTCCTGGCTTCACCCTATAACATTTTTCTCCATCCGTCTCTCTCACCGATAAGAAAAATACAGATGAGGATTAATGTCTCAATTCCTTATTCTTCATCTCTCTCTCTCTCTATTCTATTGTTAGTTACACAATTCCACTCCTGCCTACTTACTACTGACTAAACTTCTTTCTTGTGGTTTGTTGGCAGTCTTGACCACAAAATATCATAAAGCCAGTAATATCCACAACACACATAAATTCACACTCCATAAGCGCCTATAAGGAAACACGTTCATCACATCTTTAAACTTTGTTGTTACTGTTATTACGTATTACTTCTCTCTTGAAGATCACGGTCATGGTCTCCTCATGGTTCCTACACACACTCACACAGACATTATTTAAATCTCTCATTGTCCTTTCTCATTGTCCCAGCATAAACTGATCCTAATCTCTTGAAAAGAAAAAAAAATCCCTAGCTCTCTAGAGTGTAGTACGTGTGATTTGGACCCAATTTTTCATACCTTCGTCGATACAAATGCTCCTTCACCTACAAAATGAAGTGTGACATTGGTTGACATATTTTCGAGGCTCAATGAAGCGTCATCTAATCTCACACACTTCTGAGAGTCCTCTCCTCTCCGCCTACCGTTCATCTCCTCTCTCACTCTCACATATTTATTATTATTGCCTCATTTCAATCAGGACTTAACAAACCATGAGATGCAATATTGATTGACTCTGCGTAAATATGATCAATGGTGCAAGTGACTTTGAGTGACTCAATATTGTCCGCTTGTTTAAGCCTCTCTTTCTCATTAGATTACCCGATACAAACTAACGACCTCCTATTATCTTCTCAAACTTAGGGTGGATGTGGATGATGATTACTTTACTATTGGACTACTCGTCTCCAGTTCATCATCATCATAAGCTAAGCTTCTGACGATGATAATGATGAGGAGAGAGCGAGTATTTTGATGAATAGATATATTTGGATGGATGAACAGGAATCTGTGATGTATAAATTGTGTGTGTGTATATCCCTCCATTCCATTCCATTTACTCTACCTGTCATAAACACACAAGATAAATAGGATTTCGGTCCAAGTTTTTTGTTTCTGCAAGTCATATTACATCACATTAATACACACGGTGGAGTAGGGCTAACCTCTCCACGTCTCTGCGCGTTGTTCTTGTTGGATCAGTGAGAGTTGTAGTCTCTCCGTATGGCTCACGTTTTTCCTGAGTATTTCCATTGGAATGGATTTGGACTCGGTAGGGAAGCGTACCCCCTCCCGAAGCGAATAAAATCAAGAACAGGAAGAGAGAGAGACCTTCATCTCGTCCCTTATGAGCGTATCGTTCCTCATCAAATGCACTTCTTCCGATGATACACTCCACCAGAGCTGCATCGCATCCTCAGCCGTCGTTGGTTTGTATCAATTTGAGATGCACTTCGGGACGCACACTGCAAGCTGAGACGGTAGAAAGTACGGGATGGTGGAAAAAGGTATCTGGAGAGTCTCTAGAGAATGATGAAGACACCTACGGAACTTGTGAGACACCCTGCGTGGCTCAAGACTCATTTGACCGACCGCATTTTTTCTCATCCAGGTTTTTGATAATAATACCAACTACTGTGTCAGAGGATTTGAGTGCGAATCTGTGCCCAGGGAGGGGTAACCCCCCACATTCGTTCTTTTGATACAACAAAAAAATGCCATGCTGGGATAATAGCTTAGCAGATAGACAGGGGGTCCCTCAATCCCCATATATAGCCACAGTCACCGTCACAAAAACTGCAAACTTGCCCAACACTTCGGCCTGATCTCATCCTCCTCCAAGAACACCAAGTCTCCAAAGTATCAATTCTACAGACGACCAGAAAGCGTCCTCAACCCTGTCCACTCCCATCCTCCGACCCGAACGCAACACACCCAAACGCTCCAGCCTCCCAATCTTCCAATCAACACAACCATCACCACCATCGTTCTATTCCTAAGGTCACCTCGATCATCTCATTTGTGATAAGTGTCATCTAATCATTCACACACACACACATCTCCCTTGCATACATCATCATCCGTCAACCTCCCAGTCATCATCATTCATACACATTCAATAGACATAAACCACGAGGAAACGACCCTCCTGGAACTCATCAATGTCCACCGTGTGTCCTTCCTTCGTCACCCGGGTAGAGTTCAGTTCCCAACACGTTGTATACTCATCATCACCTTCTTGTGTAGGTAAGTACGCGATAAACCCTGAGCTGTCCTTTCTTATCATCCTCGTGTATCTCTGAGGAAAAAAGTTGTACGTGGACATTCATGAAAAGACTGTGAAACTGCGAGTGCGGAGACTCGCAGTCTAATAGTGCCCTGTGGGGATGAACTTGAAGAATAAGAAGCTTCTTCTCCAGGAAAACCCCAAGCAAAACAAACTTAAGTGTGTATGCATTTTTTGCCCCATGAAGAAAGTGGTTTAATTGCACATTGCACAACAGACGAACCCATAAGGAAGAACGAAGAACAGAAGGGATGAGAAATTAAAGTGTTTGTGTGGTAATTAACAGTTTTTGGTGAACACCCACAAGTCCGCCATACAGTCTGGCTCTCCTAAAACTCCTCTAGTACATAATCTTTTCTTTTTTCTTGGGAAAATTGGATAATTAGAATTTGTAGAATTTCTATCTTTTTTCGTAGAAGCTATAAAAGCTCTCTCCTGTAATATATTTCCCCTCAGCTTTAGTCTTCTATTTTACCTCCGAGAGAAACCGACCTCCGAAGGAAACGAAATAAGCAAGCATGTCTGGAGACAATCTTTTGTGTTCATGTGCAAAGTGTGTGACTTGCCAGGAGGGATCGATAAGATGAATGAACTACTATTAAACTAGTAGTGTGTTTACTACTACCTAAATTGTGTGTATGTGTGTATGCTTGCTGGGTCTTCATATCAAAACTCTCAAATCATTTCGCGTGTTCGTGTGTGTGAGTCTGCATTTGATAGTAAAATGACTAGCTAGAATTCAGTTTTTTTTCATACTGACTTACTAGTTTTCTGGGAAAAAGTAATTGCTCCATATAAGAAGATACGCTTGCATGCATCCGTTTGATCGATATAATTAAAAAAACCTCCTTCTTCCCTTCTTCATCATTATGTTATCAAAATGATTTAAATTGTAATGTCATTCATTATTTCTTCGGTTTTATTGTTGTAGTGATGTGTAGTAGTTTGTTGTACAAGTAAATGAACTAAAGTAAGTAGCAGTAGGGAGGTACTCTCTACCGCTTCAACATATGTACGTACAAATAACTTACTCATGTTTACAATTTTTAATAATACGACACAAAGAGAAATAAAAGATAGAATCGACTTATTAAAAGTTTCTCCTGAAGGATTTACAACTTCTCTTTTCTGTTTTGCTTGTAATTTTACTCGGGAGATTTCCGACATTTGAAGATATAAAGATACGTGGTTGTGAGTTATCGTATTTACTGATCATTAAATATATTTTTATATCAGGTAGGAGGTGAGATGGTGGATACTATGATGGGGCTATCTTCTTCCTCATCGTGTGGCTTTTCGTATTTTCTTGTACTTTGTACAGATAGTCGCTGCTCATCCATTGCATCTTCACTTTTAGGAGTCAACAGTGGCAAGCAGGAGCATGTCCGGGAGTCTTTTATAGAATGTGGTTTAGTTGTCCTATCAAAGGAACGTGAAACTGGAATTTCCACGTAAGACGAATGGATAGGAGACCAATTACAAACTAATATGAGAGAGAGGAACAACCCTTTCCCATTATCTTGTCTGTCTATCTTTCATTCTTTTCCCATGTTCATAAATGTTATTTCATCTCTTGCAAACTTAGACTACACTACCGTCGTGTCATTCCTCATCAGACATCCCTGAACTTGTCTCACGAGTTGCACAGGTTGGTTGTATGCAATAACCTCACGAAAGATAAGGAAGATAACAATAAATAATAATATGGTAAAGCTTAAATTACATGCGAGAACAATTCATGTTCCCTGTGTACAGAAAGAAATCTCCCCGGAGGTTTATTAATCTTGCCCGTAATTGAGCAATAAAATTAGCAAAGGGAGGCTATTAAAATCACGTGTATTTTTACACTTTCCTACTCCACAAGGAATTTATGAAATGATCATCTTCTTTTTAGTTATTGGAAGGAGTGGTGGAAGGTTAAATGTCAGTGGTAGGTTATTAGATAAATTATAGGGTTTCGAGTGTTTACTCAACACTTCGTTAATAATAGATTGGAGGATATAGGAGAGTCGATATGCTATACACAGTATTGAGTTACTTTTAGGGTGAACATCCCTTCATAAACTATCATGTGTATTATGGCTAGAGCTTATATAACACCCGAAGAGGGTATAAAGATTGGTATGAGTTGTGTAGACTAGGCACGCCCTTGAGGGCTATTAACAATAGGAAAGGGACCACTCCAAGCTCGTAAAATGCTCTCATAATCACTAACAACACTTCAATACACTTCAATATGCTCTCAACGGTCACAAATCTCTTATGTAAATATACTACAGTCCTTCCTCCTCTCTCTATTCAGATCAAGTGGGATTTCATAACTGTTATTGAATCGTCACTGATTTTTTGTCGGCATTTATCTCTCTAAATATCGCCACAACCATAATGTGTATCAATTACAAATTATTGGTGTAATAGCATTTTAGGCAAACTGACTTGCGATATGTAAGGTTAACTTCTTGTGTAACTCCTCAAAGGACAATCTAATCTGATTTTAAACAAACTTTATTGTTTTCTTAAGAATTCAATGCATTACAAAATAAGTAAAGGCTTGCTGGAAATACTTTTGAAGATCCTGCAAGGAATTTATGTAATTAATGTTAGTGTGGGATATTCATGTGTGTGTGTGAGATATGGAAAGACGAAATAAGGTAAAAATGGAGTATCAGCAGGAGATTAAAAAGGCAGTGCTGCACGTATTACTCCATCAGTTGGTTTGAATAGAAGATAGATGATTGTAACTCTCATGGGTATTCATAATAATAATGATGCTCCTGGATCCTACTTCAAGGGATGACAGTTGAGGGCCTCGTTCAAAGGACCTCCTACTGCTTCCCATTCTTCCCTTCACATTTGACCTCCTCACAAGACGAAGGCAGGCTGGAGAGAAGTGACTTCTCCCTTCATTTCCTTGAAGGGCAAGGTCCACTCTCCGTGTTTTCTTACGGATAAAGCCACATAGTCAATGATTCTGAGTTATTTCCTCACCCACATATTGCACAAAAGTAACAATAGGCAGGGAAAATTTAATCGCTTTTGGTAACAATAGAGTTGAATCGACATGCACCTCACAGTTCTCACGGTGCACACAAAGATCATTTGTTTCCCCGTAAGACAACATAATAGAGAAAGGAGGATTCTCTATGTATTATGAATGTTAGTTGCGCATGTGAGTCTTCGCCAAAGTCCTGTGAAGAAAGTCAAAGTTCATCTGGAGCAAGTTTTTCTTCGGAAAAACGATGGTGAGAAGTTGAGAAGGATGAAGAAGGAATTCTTGGCTAGGATGACACATCCACTCGGTCTATTCTTAGGGAGGCGGAGATGATGATGATGATGATGAAGAAAGACGATTGTATTTGAAATGTGCCATGAGCATGTCAACTCCGATCAGCCGATCTCCATCAAAGTGTGTCTAGCTGCCCGAGTAAATGTAAATCTCCTTTCTCCAAAATCACATCAGTGTCATGTCAATCTCAGGGAAAACTGTTGACTCGACCCTCCAGAGGACTTTCGTGAGACGAAGAGACCGACTTTTTTGGGTCCTCCAAGTCCAACTCAAATGTACTCAACAACGGAGATCTCTCTCATCGTCATCAGTCCATTACATATTATTATCCTGAGATGTTTGTACAAATACTTAAAGGCTTTTTGTACAAAAGCGGAATTAGTTCTTAGAAGTAGGGTTTGACATTTTTGTTGGTAATATTCGGTATGGATGTTTTTGGCCCAGGCGTTCGATTATCATTTCTGAGTTTTGCAAATTGTAGGAATCAATTCTGAAGTTGCGATCTTTCCTGAAATAGTTTTTAAATATTCACAGAAATCGCAAAATGGTATGTACACTTCGCACATTATAAAAATATTATTTACTAGATCGAAACTGACTAAGCAACTAATAAATAAGTAAGTAGCAGTTACTGCAGCTGGAAAGTCTACCTTACCAAATCTATCTTAATGAGATCTCTCAAACCATCATCAATCTAATTTTTGTGTTATTTCTGTAGGAAAAGTGTTGAAAACATGTAGTAGATGAAAGGCGAAAAGGAGAGGTTCAATTTCCTTTTAAAAAAGTGAAAAATGCAGGTGTATGGAATACGACGAACACAAGCTGGACGTTTCAGCAAAAGTTTTTTTACTTTTAAATTTACCAGGTTTTAGGAGATTAATTGAAGGAGGATAATTTGACAGAAGGATAGGAGATACGAAAGAGAGAAAGAGAGACTGCACCCTGTTGTCCATCCATCCATTAGTCTTTCCCCGTATGGCATACATGAAAGTTAGCACTTAACATACCTTTAAATGTTTCTGGAGAAGTATGCGAAGGTATAAGTTAAGTGGTGAGTAGGTTTCTTAAGAATATGATTTACTCACTCGGTGAGTAATAGTTCATTATTACTTCCTTAAACAAAGTTATGCAATGCAATTAGTTTAGTGAGAGGAAGAGATGATGTTTGATAGATAAGAAGTTTGTTACCTTCGAAAGTAGGTAAGTAAGCGTTTGTGTGCAAGACTGCTTGACTATATTTTGGGTTTCAATAAAGGTGTTTTGACCTGGATCTTCATCTTTCTCCCTTATGAAGTGTGCAATTGGTTTAGAGGACTCACATGGAGTTAGGAATTTGGAAATGAAATGAGAAATTCCAGTTGTAAAAATAAAGAGTTTCTCCATATGTCTTGTCATGGAACATTCTTCTTCTTCTCCGTTGAGGAATCAAATAAAATCAAAAAGTTAAGGTTATAGGAAGAGAAGAGAAGAACACACACACCTGATTTAAAATATTAAACATTATAAATGCATGGAAAAAACTTAGCAGGGAGTCCCCAAATCAAAATTTTATCATATCCTGCTGAGTCCAACTAAACTCTTTCCCTCGAGTGTGATTTCAAATCTGAGTGTGCTTCGTCTTATTCCTTGCATTACGACTACTACTGCTCCTTATTACTTAAAGTCTCTTTCTTTGGGAGAATTTTATGAGTTTCAGGTTTTTGTTTGAGAGACACACTACAAAAGACCACTTTGACTTTGAGCTCATAATATCAGCAAAGTCAAATCTCTCGTAAAGAACCAGAAGCCTAATAAACTTACTATAAAAACTTCTTATTAGTTTTGCTGTTCAGAGGTTTGTTTGATAGCTCACAAACCCAACTCACACACAAGTATGCCAACTGTCGAGAGGAAAGGAGTCTATAGAGTATGAACTGTAAAAATTAAATATCTCTGATTTTATTGCACGCGATCTTATCTTCAGGATCAAACAAACCTGATAACCGTCCACTCAAATCCTTTCAACTCTAATTTTATTGCAAGTTCATGAATACCTTTTAAAAGGAAATCACGAAGTCAGACAAGAGAAAGTTTCCGTGAAATATCAAATATCAAAAATTAAATCTCGATAATATTTAAGCTAAACCCACATGGTTATTTTATCTTCCTCCAAGTAGATTGTAAGTTTGCAGGTTAAACTCAATAAAAAGAGCATTCAGTTCAAGTTGGTTTGGGCAGGAGAGAAGTATGAATTATGTTTGTTGCGTGATCTTCTCTCCTTAGCGTTAAAACATGAGCTCAGCTCAACCAATAAGAACTGAACATAAATAACCCTTCCATTTTGAATATCAAAAAGTGTTTTTTCTCTCTCTCTCTCTCCTGTACATTTCATTTCATCCCACACCTGCCTGTCTGTCCAACGAGCCAACATCCAACACCATAAAGCCAAGACTAACAGAACTCTATGTATTGTGTAGCAGCGATGCAATGATGATGATGATGACTCGAATAAGTAAAATAAAACTGTTTGCCAAGACACAAAAATACCTGGCACTGCGTTGCACACACACACACAAGTTCATATGATATTTCTAACTTCATCATCTGCTTCTATACGAGTCCATCGTGGATCTCTAAGCACCGGAACAAGTTTGCTATAAATCTAAATCCAACTTAATATTATACATGCATAATATCTACTTTGAAAGTTGCTTGCACAAGCGAAGCACATAAATTCCAGCCAGAGTTATCTATCCTCACAATTGTCTACATGAGAGCACAATGAAGCAAAATTAAATGCAGTTTAATTCATGACACACCAACCAGACATTTCAGGACAACCTGCAAACCCACACTTACCAAACCTGATTCACATTGCATAATAATAAACATGCATAATAGTCAACTGCATTTCATATTTCTTATTACACCGTTCACGATGCATCGTTAACTTGGTTCCTTTCAGGTGCATTAACATAATAATATTCATGCTACACAAACCTCTACCTCACCTTTAGTATATTACACGTTGACTGTTACTAATCCTAAAAATCTGCTAATGAGTCGGAAAATATAATTAATGAACCGTTACCGATCCCAATAAGCTCCACTTCAATTTATGATTTTCACCTTCACACGTAGCACGTAGCTTTTAATATTCAAGGTAATAATCTAGAAAGGAATTTTTCAAATCAATTCAATCATAATCCAATCAATCTACTGTCGAGAGTCGAGTGTCTCATCTGTACAAAAAATCACAGTGCATTACAGTTACGTGTGTTCTGCAATCTCTCTTACAATATTATATGTTCCATCACACAACCTTTCTGAAGTCCATCCATCTAATCCATCAACACAAAGTCTCTTTCACTACACAAAAGGATTATAAATCCACACGAAAGAATTAATGCGCTCAGTGCTGCCTCACCTGAAAAAATGTTAGAGAAGCCGTCAACTCGATATCAAGTTCGTTAGTCAATTTTTCCCACAATATTTGATAATTAATGGAATGAAAAGGGTTCTTAAATTAGCTCATTTGACAAGTGATTAAGAAGGGACATGGGACAAAAAAGGATCAGGACGTGCTCCTTATAAAATACCATCACCCTCCTTCTCAGCCCATGTAATTTCTCTATTGTAATTGTCTACTTCGAAAGGTACAACAATGGATGAAGCAAAAACTCTTAAGAAAGGATTATTATATTAGATCAAAAAGGCAGTACACACACACACATAAACTAACTCTCCATTCTTTGTTCGTGCACAACAGCCATCGTACCAGATGAAGTTCTTTAAGTCTGTACGGATAAGATTCCTCCTACAAACTAGCAAATTCATGTCCTTTACATCTCATAAAGTCTCCTTCTTATAACGTTGAACGTGTATACCTTGCTGTAAAGTATCAAATGTTATTGCCATACAAGGAATAAAATAAACCTCGATTCCAGAAAGCACAAAAAATCTCAGAGAGACAAACATAATCGCATTGCATGCAATTTCATTTAGACAGTGTTATAATAAAGGCTGAATGCTCTCTTGCATAGGGAAAACATGAATGGCCATTTGTTTCAGTACTTCAGGTCACGTTAAAGTGATGAGACTTCCATCATCATCATTATCTTGTCTGACTCTTGCATGCTAAACATTCATAATGCGATGTGTGATGATGATGAGGCAAACAAAACGAGGGATTGTTGTTTCACAATAATAATAATAACAGTAATAATGTAAGCATAGCCAAGGTTCAAGTCATTCTCCTGCGAGAGAGAACTCATTAACTTTTTCCAGAGGACGGAGCGAATGAACATGGACGAGTTTTTAATTACAGAGGACGAGACTTCCATCGGAGACGACGACTATTGTGTGTGTACGTATGTCGAATCAAAAGAAAAGGCTGGGCTTTATTACAGTGCGAAGTCATTTCAACTCCGGGCTGACTTCCACTCCTCATCGACCTGACACACACGACGGAACTTTTTGATTGAATGTCAGTCAGTCAACCAATTTAATTTCCTTTTCTTACCTTCTCCGCGCACAAACTCCTTTCACCCTTTTTATTACAGTTCCGAGGGGCCTAATCAAGTGGATTAATTCCGATTATTCACTTTTATAAACCTTCCATTCTCTTCTCATTACTCTTCCCATTACGATCTATTGTTCACCTGTAATTGCGTCAGTGAACAAAAGCATCTCTGTAGAAAGAAGTCGTGGCGCAAAATTATTTAGAGGTAAGTCACGTCGGTAGTTCTGCAGGTTTTTTAATCTCTGATGAGAGTAATTTTGCAGGAAACTCAGGAGACTCAATATTTCTTATTGGAAAATCAAATACCCTGTTAAGCAAATTTGTGTAATATTAAATAATGTGTTTATGTCAGGTCTTCCCGAATTCATCCATTTAAAAACTTAAACTTCGTGTGATTTGCAAAAAGTTCTCCTACAAACAGCAAAGCCCGTATCGGTTCAACTGCTTACCATATTGTTTCTCCTCCACATTTATTGTTCTCCCACAGACATACTACTACACTGCCATTATCATTCTTGGAAAGATTTGTTCCCCGAAAGAATCGGGTAGCTGGAAGAACACATCGCAATAAAAAGAAATGCCCGGTGAGGAAAGTGAGCTTCTTCTTCGTGTACAAGGGACATTAAGGAGAAAAGCGATAAAAGTAAAAGAGATACACGCCAAGATAAAGGGGAAATAATGATCTTTTGGCCCAACCCTAATTTAAGCCCGTCCGTTGTCTTTGCTCATGGGATGGGCTATTTCCAGCCTCCTACTTCTCCTTCACAATTCTACCACTTCCATCGCTCTAGTCAAGAGAACCCTACAACATAATAAGAGTCTTAGCCAACCTGCACGCAACTCCCTTAGACTCATGTAAAGATTCTACCCAAGAAACAACACATACTACTACACCAGCATACACACACAAACACTCGGAGTATTATCATCATTTGGATTTCGTCAATAATTTACATATGGAACAACGGAAACTCACACAATGCCCATCCACCGCCGTATCTCCAATCTTCGATTTCGACGAGCAAAGTCAGAAGGAGACAAATGGAAAGCATTAATTTTAAATGAGCATACCATTCCGTTCCTTATTGTGTTCCTTCTATTCTTTCTTTCCTTCGTGAGTGTGAGAGATAACAAATTGATCTGTTTTTTCCACCACTGACATACGGATCCACGATCTCTATGTAAGTGTGTGTTTGTATTTTATGGAGTCTCATTCGTCCGTACTATTTCTATTCCTTGGAACCTGGAACTTAAACTATACCTAGGCCTTTACATACGATCTTTAAGATGGATACAAAAATGACGACGTACTGCTGTAAACTAAAAGCCTGACTATGTAAGTGTAGTGGTGAAATAAACCCAAGGTTGCTTTTTACAGGTGAACAAAAGTAAAGACTAGTCTGCTGGTGGCTTTTATTCATGTTAATACGTGACGCAAGATTACAAAGCTTATGACTAGGGAGTGGGAACAAAGACACTTAAAGGGATATGTATGTATTGTATGGAAGGGGAGTGGTTGGTTGGCTTTGGGAGAAGATAAACTTGGAAATAAATGGATCATGACATAAATGTAATATTTGGCAGAAGGAGAAGAAATAAGTCTTTCTTTTTTATGGGAAATGCAGTCGTGTGGTAGTTGCGCTGGACCTTTTCTATTTCTGATGTGGATGGACACAGTGGGGTGTCCTCAAAAGGATTCATTCAGATGAGTTTCTCCAACTGCATCTTCACTCTCACAAGATTCACATTAACTTGGACTAATTTTTTACCTCTTTTTCTCTCCATTTATTTCTTGTGCATTTTGCACACTAATGTTCATCTCTCCGTATTATAATACTCTCGCTTAGTGTGTGTATAGCTGTATAGCAGTGTAAAAGTATAATATTATTGTTGTCTCCATTCCAAAAGCAATTTGTTAGCTGAGTATCCTCCATTAATTTTGTAGTTTGGACGTGCATTCGTATAGTTGTTTCCAAATTCCGAGTTTTAGGTGATTCCAAAAACATGTAAAAAATTCCTCGCGTACACGTACAACGCAAGCAATAAAGCTAAAGCTAAGCTAGTGGCTGGAGAACGTAGAACCTGATGGAAAAAGAGACTAAACACTTTCATGAACACACAACAGTGAAGGAACTATTTGTAGGATGGAGTTGATGGGAGCATAAAGGTTCCATTATTTCTCACTTTTTGTTTGCATTTGACATGTAATTTTTCTATTTCCTTGAGTAACAATGACTTTTAAAACTCTTCTCTCCCTCCACACACACAGCTCAACTTGTTTCTTGACTTTTCCACCAAATATATTACTTTCTCTCTATTCAAACTCTTAACTCAAATATTTCCCTTTTTACAAACAAAAAGAAGGTGACTCGCTTTTGCTCATAAAATGAAATTTCTTTTATTCTCTACGCAAACCGTTTTGTACACGAGCAACGGGTACGGACGGTAGTGTGTGTTAGTAGATACATTGAACTATCACATAATATGTATCGCATATAGGATTGGTAAACGGATAATTTAGGAGAGTGTAAATGGGTTCTCAAATTCTCAAATACTTTAGAACTCAATACTTTATACTTTATACTCGTTCATCTTTAGGAACTCAGCAATAATTCATATTGATGACGCAGTTGCAGTGTTAATCCTGACTAAAGGTCCTTAAGTCTCAATCTGAATAAGAGTGCCATAAGTCAACAATCGCTTTATAAAATGAATTGGTCCACTCCAGAAGAATCAAATGGAAAGGGACGTCCGGACCTCCGGACCACCAATAACTTTTATTAGGACTATTCAGACATTGTGAAGAAGTCAAATAATAATCCTGCAGTTAAACTGCACGCACTTTAGATTCTTTCTTAGGTAGGCCACCTTTTTTGCGTCAATTGTGCAATCTCATATCATTTAGGTTGATTGCATTTCCCATTGCAAGCTCCTAAGTCCTAAGTAAACCGACCACCACCAACGTAATAATACCTCAGTCCCATCCCATCCTCTTCTGTTGTGTGTTAAATGGCCAAAAAGTAATAAAATGTCTATGAGAGTTCCACTTTTTGTTTGTCTTCTTGTTGTGAAGTCTGTCGCACTTTCGTCAGCTTGGTCTTCTGCTAACTTAAACTACACACACGGAGTCAGCAACAGCACAAATGTCCAAATGTTCATAGGTTGTCATCATCATTAGTCCTGTGAGACACTTAAGTCTGCTCCTCTCCCATTCCACGACCTGCAGGGAACCTTAACAAACCTCTGTGTATATCTTTTGCTTGTACAACACACCACCATGTCCGAGTAATTACTCCCGTGTAGCAGTAGAACAAGTTCCCAGGAGTTCTACCAGCCGCAATAAGCCTAAAGCCACCCCTTGTAAAAGTGCCACTTAAAATCTCTTTAACTGGAAACAAGTTCAATAAAGTTGTAATTGTTGTAAAAGTGAGACACACACAAAGTTGACACTGACTTCCTCCGTGGGTCTCATCTCTCACGTCCACTAGACCTCAATTCTCATTCCTTTGACTCGGAAATATTGGTTTCGTTTAAGTTTATTAGACTTTCGGTTCTTTGAATCTGTACTCAGTTTGCTTTAAATGTATTCCTCTATTTCTACAACATCACTTCTAAATAAGACGGAAGCTTATTTATTTATTTATAAATTCTACCTGCGCATCTTTCTCATAAATTCACTCCTCGTCGTCACTAGAATAGCTCAGCAATAATCATATAATAATGGTAATGATGGAGTTCACCACATCTGGAGAGAGAGAGACCACCCATTTCAAGATGTCATTTTAAGTTAACACTTTTTCGTGTAATAGTTGTGTACTTTGAAAAAAGCTTTTTCATACTTGAAAGTATATAATATGTTGTGTAATAATTCATGATGAAATAAATGTCCTCTTTCCCAAGATTGTGAGCAATGAAGTGCATTTTAAATTAGAAAAGATATACGTGCATAGAAAGAGGCTGGGAGTTTAGTTGGTAGAGAGAGTCCTGCCTTAGAGAACCACAAACGCCACATCCCACCTGCCTGGATCACAGCCTGACCTTCCGACTTCCTGCTGCTACCGTATGTCCGACCTCATGACCTTTTTATTATACCAAGTCAGTCTCCATTCACATTGTGATGTGTATTCTGATAAGAAGTCTCTTTCATTGGATCATTCTTATCATTTTAAAGTAGTTTTCATTACATAAATTATTCTTAAAACGTATAAAAAACATTCAGAGCTTTATTGCTGAGTGTCAGGATGCATAATTTTCAGCACCCGTGTTTTGATAATAATGATATTGTAGAGAATTGACATCTGAAGCGACTAGTAGGTAGGTGCTCGATTGAACCAATAAATCAATTCACCTTGAAGTAATTTTGCCAATCGTAAATGCTAAAGTCTGATTGCAGTAAACTTCGTAAGAAAGAGAAGTTGGTAAAGTTTATGATTAAAGTGTATATTTATACAATTGGCAAACATGCGTTTGATTTAAGTTTGCGGTTTAATTTGTTCCACGGTTGAGTGCGTATGGAAGAAAAGACCCTAAAGAAAGAAGAAAGACTGGTGGAGAGAGGAAATAAGTAATTTCAGTTTGAATCAAAACACAATAAATGTTTGCTGTGCTGCGTGAAGTTCCATGGCTTTCTTCCTTTCCAGAAGGCGAGAAATGATGAGGGCAAACTTCCTCGTGATATCCTTTGATTCCCTTTTGTCTGTCTTAATCGTCTGTTCCACCACCATCTCCACTCTCCCCTCCGAATTCATCATTAATTCACATATTACTTCTATTTTGGATTTGAACGCTGGATGTAACGAACGAGAAGTCGAGACCTTATAATGCAGTTCTATGCCCTTGCATTAAGCGAGTCAACCATGGATGGAGTAATGCTTTAAATATGGGGCATCTTTTTGATACACGCAAAATATCTATTCAATAATTGTAACTGTCCGAGTGAAATAGTAAAAGGTCAATACAGCACTGTTCTCCCGTAATGCATAGTAATGACATAACCAGCCTCTCAGTGTATAAATAACAATCACGGAAGATACGAAATAAGTATGCACAAGTGCACAAGGAAGAAAGTGAAAGAGCCGAAGTTTGGTGTTGGGTAAGCAATAAAGGAAAGGAAGGAAGGAAGTGAGTCTGCCACTGCCAGCCAGTCAAATTAATATTGCGATTGTACGTATCATTCATTCATATGAAAGTTGCTCTCTCTCGCTTGAGTACTCGTTGAATAGGACGACTCTGCTGAAACGATGACTTTCCAGACCTCGAATCTCATTCAAATTGGTGTGAGAAAGTGCCTTCTGAGCACCAGCTCGCCAACACTAAAATTGGGCATCATAATGAATGAACACACTTAAATGTGTACCGGATAAATGGGTTGTGATTTATGACTTGACTCTCATTCTGTTGTCCCCACGAACTTCACTTTGTCTCTCTCTCGCAGATCTCTCAGATTCTTCGTCCCGAAAACATTTTGTGTGATTGTGATTAAGTAGAGATTCCGGTTTAGCACGCATCTTTCTTCTACACACTTTTGAGACTAGAGATTAAAAATATTGGAGAAAATTTACCATTCCCACAATTTCATTAAAACCGATTAAGAAGCAAATGAAATAGATGCTCCGAATGAGGTGAAACTGCAGCTGCATATATCTACTCTGTTGTCTGTTTTCTGTGTGTGTGTCTGCCTTGGCCAAGTGCGAAGGCCACAGGAGATCATCCTAACTCGATAAGCCTCATGCAAACAGCAATAATACAACAAGATAATTAAATAAACAAGGAAGAACACACGCTTCCGAGGTTCCCTTTAATGATAAAACATTTTGATTCACACACACGGAGCAACCACACTGCCTTCACTCGGCGTATTAACCGTCTCCTGCATCCGAAATAACCCGGCAAGATCCTTTTTATAGGATTACAACAAGCATCTCTATAACGTCGAGCCTCTCACACTTCATCATCGAACTAACTTTCCCCTTGGGCTTACGATATGAGATTTAATCAAAAGGCGATTTGGGCCAAAAGTGAATTTCACATCCCACAGGGGGAATACAAACTCTCTGCCTCTGTGCAGCTTTCATTCATTCATATCACTGCACATTTACACACACAGCAATAATAATATTTTAGAGAAAGTCTGGGAAAGCCGTGATGAGTGCATTTTGGACTTAATATTATTTTATGACGTCGCGTGTTTGTGTCTTGTGCACAAAACCAACTTTACACTCGGGATGAATCCATTCTTACACACATTTAACATGGGCATTCTGTGCAGAATCAAAGTCATATTTATTCATAGGGAAAGAAGGAGAGAGAGATGAACACCCGTCAACTGCCAGGGACCAACCACACTCACAATTCACATTACACAGTGTAATGGGTTTTCCTAGCAAAACTTCATTCATCTCCATTAGCCGGGAGTTGAATTGTCATCAGAGGCAGAAATAGATGAACACACAGACTTACTCAGGAGTTTCGAAGTTTGCTGTGTGTATGTAAAGTACCGACACGACACACGTTGGACGAGGTTGTTCCTGAATGAAATGAATCTCAGAGAAGGTTTTATGCAGGGATATATAGAGAGATGATAAAGAGAGAGTCAGGATGCATTTGATCTTAATAGTGAAAGCTACTACACAAATGGGTATATGGATGATGTGTACGTGTAGGGAGGAGGCAGGGGGACAGAGATTGCATATTGTCACTCTGACCACCAACCTTGCTGCTTTGTGTTAAAAATACATATTCTTTATTTAAGCCAAATTATCCTTCATCCAATCCTTCCGCATTTGCATTTTATATTGAATTATTCCCCTCAGCTGTAAATGAAAATGTACCGCACAAGATCACAGATGACAGAGATCTGAACGATCCCGGTTTACTATTAATACGATACATTTGACTGTGCGGAAGGTTGGCTGCAGGGAAAGACAAAGTGCAGGACATTTTATCTCACAACATCAAATACAGTCAACAGTCGCACTGGGGATATGTTTAAATTATTATCATTTACAAGCATTAAAAAGGATTTATTTTCTGCCAGGCAAGCCGATTAACCATCAAATGTCTTATTTACACACATTACTTCATCAGTTCATCAATACAGCTTTAGTTCCATTGAAGATTGAAATCCGCATGAGTGAAAGCTGGAGATTTAAACTTTTTATGATTTTTTGATGATAGTTTGGTAAATGGGAAGTAGTTGATTAAGTATCAATACTTCCAAATTCAGCTGCACAGGTTTAAAATTAAGTAATCCATCACGTTGAACGGCCAAAAACAGATTTTATTAATTATTTGGATCCCTTTGATCCCCGTTTCCCTTTGACTTTGTTTTTCTTCTTCTTGTAAAGTCCGTGTTGAATCTGCAGGACAAAATGCGAAAATGTGAATTAATTAAGTATTGGTCATAATGCAGAATTTGCTTCTATTTATAGTATTATCCGAAATTTTTCGAGAAAGGGAAAAGCTAAACGTAGATACCATGTGCTTTCTCCACCATCGTTGAATCTTCCTCGAAGAATAAAATCGCCGCATGTGTTCCAACCTCTCAAGTTTTTCTTGTTCTTTCTCTTCTTCCCATGGGGCTAATTCCGCCATTCTTTCACCAATCTGTCCAACAACATCATCATCACTCTATCAACAATTGGTCAATGAACACTCAACCATCCCTCTCTTCTGTGATCACACCCACTCAACCCCAATCAAGTCATTTCTTCCTAATGAACCTCTTAAGAATAAATAAACTTTTATCTGTTTATCAATGAAAAGACACTCCCCATGGGAGACTCACATGAATACGAATAGCATTAACTCTCTCCTCCTCATCTTGAAGGAACTTTTTCTTTTCTTCAATTCGTTCCTCAATATCTCGAACATCATTTGCAGTTTTCTCCTTCCACTCTTCAATCTTCCTGAGCATCTGAGCTGATACGAGTTTCGTCCACGCAGCGACATTTTCATATGCTGTGATGTCGCGATCAATCTGGTTCCTTTTGTCTGCGATGGCAGCCCTTCTGTCTAATATTTCATTCTTGTGCACAACCCCAGCCTCATGTTCATTCCGAGCTGTCATCCACACATTTATGAATTGAATGTCGGAATCTCCTTTTTGTTTCGCAAGATGAAGTTCATCTTTCAGGTTGTAAAGGACACATCGTTGTCTCTCTGTTGTCAACTTAGATTGCTTCTCAAACTCAGCTATTTCCTTATCAAGTTCTTTCACTCGGGTTTTCTTATTGCAAATGGATTCTCTCAAGATTGCTTCTTTGTTGAGGGACTTCCTCTCTGATGCCAAGAAATCTGTCAGTCGACTGTAACTACCTTTCTCTTCCAGCTCCGATTTTGTTCCGCTTAAAACTTCAATTAGGGTTGAGATGTACTCCACCTGGTGAAAGTGGGTGCGTTGTTTGAGCCTATTTCAAGTAAAAGTAAAAGCTTCATTGATTCATGTGTTTGCATATTAATTTATCTGTTATATAATTATGATAGCTTTGAATTCAATCTTTACATTATCTCTAACTCATCTGGGTCCTGTTCTGTGGCTGGGGGTCTTCGTTTACAATCTTTTTGCAGATGTGGCTGCTTTGTTGGCTTTTTAACATTTTCAAGTCTTAGTTTCTCCACTTCTTTGTACAAATGCATCTGATCTTTACTTTGATTGCTTCTGTCTCTGACTCTGCAAAGTAACCAATTTCGAATTCAATATCTGAATTCGAAGTAACCCATCATGGACAATTCTTTGCTGTCAGTCATTCTCACCTGTCTATTTGTGGTGGTGAAGGAAGCCCAATGTCCGCATTAACCTCCACTTGCTTCCGTATCAACATTTGTTTAAATAGTTCCAATTTGTTACACATTTGTGATAAGTGCTTTACATATGCAATCTGACTGCATACGCAAGTTTTGCCGTCCTCCATGATTCTTACAAAGTGATTTTTATGCGTAATTACAACCAGTTCCTGTTCACATACAACATAGGTTAACAGTCGTAATGTTCCGTAGAAAGTTTAAACTCAACTATTAAAAACATGCTGAACAATAGATTCGACATGTCCTCCCAGGATAGATAGCTGATTCTGAAACCCAGTCATTAAGTACTATAAAACACTTTATTATGAGATCTTCCGATCCGTTTGAATCTTTGGATGGGATTGTTTGATCAATAAAAATAAAACCATAAAACTGTTCATTATTCACCTGCATAAGACATTAAGCTCTAAGCTTCATTATCGTACACAGTAAAACCACGAGGTGACTAACAACCAAGATACTTTTGGTTTTCCATTTCCATTCATAATTCATAAACAATTAATTGAATTTCGAAATAAGAATAAGCACTGAGATAAGCCGGATGGATGGATAAGGCGAGGAAGGCAAGGGTGGAAACGAGATTGAGTTGGGCAGTTGGGAAGCGCAGAGGGGTTGTGAAGGCGGGAAGGCCATCTGTGGAGGAGGGAGGGCGGCAGAGGAGGCCTCCGCCCCACCTCGCGGAAGGTGGTCTTTTCGTCTCCTTTGAAGAAGGCATGTGCTGATGTCCACAACCATACCTTCATCAACTAGCCGACTCTGTTGCTCCGCAGATTCCAGGATTCGGTAAGTTCTTAACCTTACTATTGCTTATCGTCAATTAAGTACCATTTGAAACTTTCATCATTATGGGAAAATGGTCATCGACCTACGTTCTGTACGCTGAGAGGAAAGTTTCGACAGAGTTTTGTGGGACTTGAGCGTTTCATTCGCTTCGTCTTTTATCTGCTGCATAAGAAGAAAGAGAGATTTGAGAACATCAAGTAGTTTTACTCATTTTGAATTTGATTTGTGTGTTTTAGATCTCGTTGGATCAGAGAAAACTTAGGATATAATGGCTGACACAGCGAAAAAGGCTGCGCCTAAGAAAGCAGCGCCCAAGGCAGCGGCTGCAGCGAAGCCGGCGGGTGCTAAGGCACCTGCTGCCAAAGCGAAGAAGGTCGTGAAGCCTAAGGTTGCAAAGCCCTCTACTCCCCGACCTATGTACAAGCCTGGAAGACTTTATGCTAAGTCTGTGTTCACGGGTTACAAGCGAGGACTTCGAAATCAGAGAGAGAACACTGCTCTCCTGAAGGTCGAGGGTGCCAAGGACCAGAATGAAGCTGCCTTCTACATCGGCAAGCGAGCGGTTTACGTCTACAGGGTAAGGAGACTTGATTGAATTGATTGCAAAGAATAGATGATCAGTGATTCAGGAACACGGGTTAATTTTGAAAATGATTATTGCTTGTAGGCTAAGGTGAAGAGGAGCGTTCCCGGAAGGAGAGACAGGCCCAAGACAACCACCAGACTCATTTGGGGAAAGGTCACTCGAACACACGGATGCTCAGGCAGCGTTAGGGCGAAATTCCGTCGAAATCTCCCTGGTCAAGCTATGGGCCATCGTGTCAGAATTGTAAGTTTGCTGCGAACTCTTCGGTTTCAGGATGTAGGTGGATTTTGTGGAAGAAATTGCTGAAGTGTAATTTTTGTTTATTTCAGATGATGTACCCTAGCCGAATCTAAGGACACGTACATTCTACTTTTTAAAGACCTTTGTAAACCCTACAGGAAAATAAAGTCGTGGTTATGTACGGCGGTATTCTGTTGTTAAAAGTTCTATTGTTCTCGTGACTTTATTTATACACGCATATTGGCTTTTTTAACAAATCTAAATCTACGATTATCTATCAGCACGATATTGATGCTAGGAAGTCTTTGCCTTCGGCATAAGCACTGAGATCGAGTCTGCGTGTTCTGCAGCTCCATTTGGATCATTCTTGTGCATCAAGAAGTGGCCTTGGAGCACTGCTGGACTTAATCTTGAGTCTAAGTTCAGCTCCTTTATTCTATTTAGGAAGTTGTCCACTTGAGACGTAGAACTCTCAGGATAGAAGTTGTAGAATAAGTCGATGATTTGTTCTCGAGCACAATGAGAAATCATAGCTTGGAAATCTACTCTTCCAGGTCGTATTAAAGCTGGATCAAGTCTACACAATACATACGATTAAATTATGGATTAATTATTGGAAGATTGGGACTGGATCTACTTTTAAATTAACATGAAAGCACACCTGTCCTTGTAATTAGTTGTCATAAATAATATTCGTCCTTCAGATGAGGCAACTCCATCCAATACATTGAGGAACCCACTAAGCGTGACTCGGTTTAGTCCTTGATAGGCAGTTTTTACTGAAAGCAGATATTCATATTTTACAGTTCTTAAAACTCCAGCAATTCACATGGATAGTCTTACATTGATCGGTATCCTCTCTCGAAACAAATGCTGCGTCGACATCCTCAAGAAGCACAATTGTTTGTTGCGGAGCAGAAGAAAGTAAATGATTAAGTCGGTCATCCGATAAACTCCTATCCGACAAATTAAGAATACAAATCCCCAAGTCTAAATGTCCGGCCAAAGCAGTGATAAAGGATGACTTTCCACAACCTTACAACAAAACATATAAATCAATTTTCTGATATACAATCACAAAATCTGCTAATGAAAAAGTCTTAAACCTGGAGGTCCATAAAGCAAGTATCCTCTTCTGTAAGGAATGCCTCTGTCATGATACCACTGAGAACTCGTCAAGAATTCGCTGATGTCTCCGGTTATTCTGGAACTGAGTCCTGGTGCAAGTACTACTGACTTAAGAGGTCTCTTATTCTTAGGATGGCCGAATTGTCTCCACTCCGACCCCACAGCTATATACGTTACAGTCTTCCCTTCGAATTGCTTCAGTGCTATCACCCTAGCTAATCCCCATAAAATCATCAGTTACAACCACAGAACTATATACAAACTTACAGTCTTACTACGATGAACAAATAAAGCTACAAATCAGCGCTGCTTTCACAGCTTGCGTACCTTCCTCCAGCATGTCGTAGAACATCTGACGGTTCGTTCCTAAAGCGGTGAAGGTAACAGTTTCCCATGGAATACCCATGTGTAAGTCAAGCGTATGCTGTTCTCTCGTTCTTTCAACTCGAATCCAATTTCTCTTGTATCTACAATAGAAATATTGGAAATATAAAAACTGTCCCAGCTAATGTACAGAATCATGAAAAGCTTTTTTTTTTTGAAACTGAGCTGAGATTACGTGAAGAAGTGAGTACCGACACTGGGGACGAAAGCGAACTTGGTCAAAACCTTCCCCGAGTCCTTTTGCTCGTAAGAAGTCTCTACGCTCAGATGCTGCGTCCCCTTTGCTCCTTTCGTTGTCAGCCAGTTGAGTACCCACGAGTAGCTTTTGTCCCTGCAGGGAATCTCCAGCGTCACCATGTAATGTCTTCGGAAGTAGATCATCCCGAACTTTCATGAGAAATCATTCTATTAATTATTACTTGTTTATTATGTATCTTTGAAGGGTTAGCATCAACAAAAGCGAAGTACCTGTGAGAACTTCCGAAGGACTGCAGCCCCCATGCCCACCCCGAAAAGACCGAACCCCGCACCAAAGTACGGGTTGTCTGCCAACCCTCCCACCAAATCTGTCAACCCCATTACGCTCGTATCTCACGCTAACTCGAAAATAAAATATTATCCACTCATTTTGTATCAATTGTTATTATATAGTTTTAGTCGGCTCTTGGAAATAGAGCCTTTTATACATAAATCAAGAAACTTGCATAAAACTAAAAGAATTCGCGATTGTGTTTGTAATAGATGTTAGCCATGAGGAGACTTTCTCCCGGTTCTCTCGCACCCGAATGAATCAATGGCAGCTTGGGAATGAAACACAGAAACTCAAGCGAGATTTGGTTCTCTTGGGACAGTAAAAATTTATTATAAACCAACAACATTCAACATAGGAGGACTACGAAGGTTTTGAAGTAATTAATTAATGGTAAACAAGACATGTGTACAATAAGTTTCTTGCCAGCTACCTTACCTCTACAGTAAATAGTGGTAAATACAGGAGATTATGAAGAAGAACGCTGTACGTGTAATATTTCTTTAAAAACAAAAATACTTTGCCAGGCTAGGAAACATGGACAGGAAATGATTACTCTTAACATTATGACCTTTAGGATAAGAGAAGAAAATAAGACTTGAATGTGTAAATTCACAAACTACAACATACAAAACATGCAGATTGTTTAATTGGATCTGAAGAAATCGGGGTTGCTCTTGCGTAATTCTTCTTTCTTCTCTGCATTCCTTTTGTCAAGGAGCTCTTCCACTTCGGATGCCCTTGTGGTAGTCAGTGTTCCAATCTGAATTTCGTGGTCAGTTGCGACTGCTGTGTCTTCAGTTGAGTGAGTGGATTTGTTGTTATCATCAGCAACTTTCTTCACAGGGGTGGTGGAATCTTTCCGAGGACTTTTAGGATTCCCTCGATCCTGAAAAAGCAAAAATGGTTTGATGAAAAGATTTTTTCGAGGCATACTATAATGTTAGATACAAATCAAAATATTATTTACCTTTCTATCTTTATCGTGGGAGTCGCGTTTCTCAACACCGGGCGACCTGCTTCTACTTCTTGAAACTGCAGGTGCTCCTCTGGAGGTGCTCCTTCTGGGCCTAGACCTAGACCTTGACCGGGATCCGGATCCTGTCGGACTACGACTGAACCTGTTTCGAAATTTGCTCTTACTTGGTCCATTAGGCCGGTATGTTCTTCCCCGCTGAGGTAAGTATGGACGTCTTCCACCACGGTTGTAACCTCGGAAAAACCGAGCTCCACCTCGTCCTCGAAAATGCTCGCGGCCACCAAAATCTCGCCGGTCTCGTCCATCGTATCGGTCTCTAGGATTTCGTCTTATTCGGTAATTAGGAGAACGACTACGGCTGCGAGATCGAGACGAGTATGATGAGGATCGAGATCGAGAATTCGACCGAGATCTTCGAGGTCTGCGGCGCCCCGCAGAAGGAGACCTGGACCGAAAAGATTTTCTTCCGCGATAATTACGGTCTTGGTCTCGACCCATCCGACCCGTAGAGTCTCTATCATATTTCTGAACTTCAAACGGATTCCTTATGGAAGGTTTGCTTGGTTCTTTCTCATCGTCGTCGTCCTCATCTTTAGGTGGTGCAGTTCCCAAAGGCCTCCATTTCATTCCTCCCGTATCTCCTCCAGAAGCTGTTTCTGCTGACACCTGGACTGGATGTGTAGCCGTTTTAAACTTCATTTCAAACTTGATCGGCTTAGGTCCTGCCTCCACTTCAGGCGCTGGAGTGCTATCATTGTGAACAGTCCTCACACTGCCCGAAAAAAAGTTTTCTTAGTTAAGCAGAAGAAAAATAATTATGGAAATTATGTTTTCTTACATATTCTCTGAATGTAAGAAATTTCCATACTCGTCTGTTCTTATTTCAATCTTCGACGGAAACTTAGGTTCGTGCCAATTTCCACCGGATGAGCTCATTCCATCGACATTATGGTGCCTAACGAATACAAAAAATAACTTTAGTTTACAATTATCCTTTAAAAATAAATTATTTAAAAAATAGTTACCTCGATCTGTCCCGTTCTCGTTCATCATCAGAATTTGGCTTCACTTCGATCTTTCTCACGGGTTCATTGTAAGCGTCTCTTGGATGAAGGCTGCTACTTGTTCTGTCAACTGTTATCTTAACAGCTTCTGGTGGAATGACAGGGTCCATCCTAACTTGCTCAATCTTGGAATAATATGCACTAAGTTTGGCTTCCAAATCTCCAAGATCAGGAAGTATTCCTTCGATGCTGCTGCGGCTACAACAAGAACAATATTCATTAAAATACACTGAATTAAATCTTTTCAGATTAAGATTACATTTTAACTATCCTCAACTTACTTGTTCATAGAACTGTCCGCGGTTCCGCTCTTAGATTTTTTTCGATCCTTAGACCTGGATTCATCTGAGTCCGAGCTGGACGAAGACGAAGACGTTCGCTTCCGTTTTTTCCGTTTATCTTTTTTCTTTGAACGCTTCTTGTCCTTCCTTTTCTTGGGCTCTTCTTCAGACTCATCTGAGTTATAATAAATTAACTTTTAAATACTTTCAATCCAAATAACATTATGAGAAATTACAAGACTTACCTTTTCTATCGGGCTTTGATGGTAACCCTAATTGTTGGCCCCATTCTTCATACGTCGACTGGCTAAATCCTGCTAATCCAGATGCAGCAGCTCCTTGTGGATCCACAAGCCGCTTAGAAAAGGGACTTAATGATGGTGCTCGAGCCTTTGATTCATCCCTGTTAGATTTGGATCGTGATTTTTTGCTTTTCTTCTTTTTCTTTTTACTTTTCTTCTTCTTTCTGCTCCGAGAATCCTCGGATGACGAAGAGTCAGAGTCAGAAGATGACGACGAAGACGAAGAATCGTCATCAGATCCGGATGATTTACGGCTTTTCTTCTTTTTTGATTTCTTCTCCTTTTCTTTCCCACCATTCTTTGCTTCGATTCTCATTCCTAGCTCAGTTTGGAGAATTGCTTTTAACTTTTCTTTTAACTCGGATGCTTTAGCAGCAGCCGGAGGAGCCAATTTAGAGACATCTAGCTTGTTAGTCCTTTCATATAGAGACCACAAAGCATCTTTAGCTTCTTTATGGTCTGACTTAATCACTAAGCATTTAGAGTAAGAGGCAACTGCATCTTCCAGCTTTAGTCCTTCTTCTTGCCTACAAATCGAAGACTAATTGTTAAGAAGCTAGATTACCTTAGCCTAAATGGTTAAGTTAATTCGACTTCACTTACTGCTTTCCGAGTGCAACCAATGTTTCAGCAAGATACTTTCGAGCATTAAAGTGGTTGGGATTAAACTTCAATGCAGACTCGAAATCCTCAATAGCCTTTTCAAAGCTCCCTTTGTTGGCATATCTGGAACAAACAATCCTCATTAATCATGACATGAAGTTCTGGGATTCTGTGTGATTTATTTGAATAGAGAATACTAAGAATAATGTAGGATAACCACACGTTGTAAATCTGGTCGCACGCAAGGATGACACAATGACACTCACTTAATCTTTAAGATATGTTCACCATAAGCCTAACTTTCTTAATGGGAATGATGTGTTATAGAAGGCCTAAGTTCTACTAGATGCCATTTTAAAGAAGCTCGTAAGGGACAGCATACAACTGAAAAGCTTAACTCACAATGCGCCTCGAGCAACTAGCCCTTCAACATTTTCAGCATCGATGCTAAGTGCCTTATTCAGGCATTGGAATGCCTCAGTAAACTTCCCAGCTTTGAAATACTTAATTCCATGAGCCACATTTTCATGAGCCCATTTTGCGTTTTGTACTCGGCGAAGATTGACTGCCATTTCTTTCGAAGGAAAGGATCCTCTGAAATGTAAACCGATACAATATTTTGATTATTCTTTTCACTTAAACTTTAAAAAATCCCACAACAGACGCACCTTAATCCCTTCAGTATGGTGCTTGTATTGTTTTTTCCACTAATCAATCCCATCGTAGTAGCTAAATGCTGAATGTTATTTGGATTTTTAAAACCCAAGCTGGAGGTCAAAGCTTCCTCATAATCTCTTCGTCGACTTTCTCCTTCAGCCTTCGCAAGCCTTTCAAAGAACAAAACAAACGTAATATTTCAGTCACACGAACCTGGAATGCTAACAAAAACTGATTGCGCTTACAAATACTGTCGAGGTAATTCACGTTCAGAAATTGCTCCTAAAGTGTAGGAATGTTGTTGTTCCGTGGTTAAAGTTATTCCTTTCATTCCACAGATGAGTTTCTCTCCATCAGCGTTAACTTCAAGAGCCTCGACTCTAACGTATGTGCCACTCTCATACTCATAACTTCGATCACGAGCTGGAACTAGCTGATTGGAAGGACAAAATACTTTTACTCCCAAGTCTTCTAAAACAATATGCCGTTTGCCTTCTGTTGCAACAAGTCTCAAAAACAATCCAGACTGGTTTTTTGAAGAGACCGTGGCGACAAAAATGTCCCCAACTTTTGTATTCTGTAAGAAAATATATTGGTAAGGAGTACAGTTACACACATAGAAAGGAATCCCGATGTAAAACTATTGTATGAATTGTTCTTTTTGTACCTGAAAGAAGTAGCGACGGATTTCTGTCTCGTCAGCCCTCAAGTAATGGTCCAACGATGGTACAAGTCCATAGTGATCTATGCAAAATATCATGTTTAATTCTTGTTTGGCACATCTAAGAATTAAAATTACTACCTTCAGAAGATTTTCCTACACCATGAACCTCAGGAATAGGCAGTTCATCTTTTTCCAACGGTTTAAAAATGACATCCCGTTTGCGTGCAACGAAGTCATTTACTTTCAGACGAAGAGATTGGTCCAATCTAGCCAGAAAGTGAGGATAATAGTTGGATCACTTCTTTACTATGCAGTACTGCTTAACTTTGCTGTGTATGTAACACCTTGTCTAAAACAATAATTCCATTTAATTCCAGATTCCATTACTGAACCTTAAAGAACTTTACCAAACACTCGGAGAGCATCGACGCCCTTTTCTTTCAGAGGACTTTTAACTTCATACGTTATTTCAGGCATCTCGCCAGATGATGAAGATGCGTTTTCAGCAATTCATTTAGTCATAACGCAATTAAATTTTACATATCATTCTCTCCATCATCATTTCATTGTCTGTGATTGCAACATTATAATCACATCAACAAGCAAGTTCTTTTCTCCAGTTATGATATGATCGTGAGCCACGGTCAAACATAAATTTAGTGATGTGTCTATACACAGCAAATACCTGAGAAATGTGAGAGTGAGTGCAGATGGACTGGAGTCCGATGCTGACGACAACACTTATTAATCATGACTTCTTTCCCCTTTCATCATCGCAAGAATTTGTAACTGACTACCACTTATTATCTCATCCATTCAGAATCACATTATTTTTCCTTGCCTTATCTATTTCATTCCCAGAGAAAGACAAAACATAAAATAGTGAGCACAACATCTAATGCCAGTGCATGTAAGCACATTTACACTTAGGTATAACCTTCAATGAATAGCTATGACTTACAGTTAAAGTAAAATAAATGTGTAGTATTTATATAGACTGCTTACCCAGCATCTTCGAGACCGATTCCAGTTCTTAAACCGGGTGGAACTACGGGATTAATTCCCCCTGGAGCACCAGTCATCCAAGATGATTCTGATCCTCCAGTATTCAAGTTTCCAGTGTTCATTAACAAGCTCGACTGGAGTCGAGGGTCATTAAGCGACGCAGTCGAATCAGGCATACTTGAAAACCTCGACTCTCTGTTTTTCAATATTCCTCTTGGCGGATGAGACATGGCTGAAAAATTCAGCTCGGACATTTCCTTGTACTACTACACAAACAAAACATTCTTTTACTATTGTGGATAAAAATCGAAAAAGTCACCAATCGAATAAAATACACAGCAATGCACATTAGGAAAATTACTGCAGTGCCAAATTGCCAAATATAAAATATCTCAAAGCCTACCCGCACTCCCTAAATCCACAAAGGAACAAGTATAAAGCTTGTTTAACTTGCTTATTTGCCGATCTTCGTCATTCTTATCATGCAATCAAAACCACGAGCGTCCGGTCTGTATTCGTGGTTAACCAAATAATAATTCTCCACTTGCTCCCGTTTCCGTAAGATTCCGCCTGCTATTTAATATGTCCACTGTCCACACCTGGAAAGACTGGAAACAAACCACAATGAAATTCAATTAGTCAGCCACCTTTAACTCATTTAATCTACCTGAGTGTACCTCATTACCATTCAATCAATATCAATAAAACTCAACTCACAATCAATCGATCTAACAAACACATCCACCCTACATTCAGAAACTAGAAACCCACACAATGCAAAAATCCTTCATGAAGATACCTTACCTAAAACCTTCCCCCACACCCGAACCTCCGTTTCAGAAACTCTAGGATTCCAAAAACACCTGCCCAGGGTTTTCCAAAGTTCCTAGAAGTCTACACAAAATAATCTCAATTTTTCGAAATAAATCTCACACCTCAGGAGCAAACTTCACCTTCCTACAATAACACACAGTTCGTTCACTACGTCTGCATCGGCTTCACCATGTTATTGTTCTACATTTGATTTATCCGCTTTGACTTATTCCCACGCGTGTACATAAAGACTACCACCTCCCCCTGGTAAATTGAAGCAAAGGCGGAGACACCAGGTGTACTTTGCCGATTAAAGCCCGCCTTTCTGGGAGACCTCAGCCTCCTTCACACACTCATTGGGAGTCAAGTGAGACTCCACCTGAACAAGACTTGGTGGCGAATGGCGAAATAGCGACCGTTGGATTTTAAATTGTTGTGAGCGAAAGGCAGGGAGCTTAAGCTGGAATGACAGATGCAGGCAGGAAGGGAATGCAACGAATAACTAAGACTTAATGTTATCGATCCCTACTGGACT
>JAQGAD010000465.1:0-37900 GCA_034696625.1 Isotomurus palustris | reverse complement strand
CGACATTGCGAGAAGGTGTGCGCGAGTGATTCCAGCGGGTATGATTGTGTGATTTGACACATTTTATTCTATTGTAATCAGAGCAATTCTAAAAATTCTAATTTGTGGTTTTGCGCAGAGCTGTGACGGAGAAAGATTGGATTGAAGCAACTGAGAAAAGCAAACTGGACGCTGAGAAGGCTGTGAATGCATCTATTCAATATCGGACTGTAATTGACAGTGTTCTTCGACAAGTTTGTGAAGATTTACAGAGAGAAGTGTGCGCTACAAATGACACGTTTGCAAAGCGATTGAAGGAAATCATTGCAGCAAAGGCTCGTTTAGAAGAGCAGCATTCTCAGGTTAATAAATATGTTTAATAGATTAAATCAAGACGTATACAATTGGCTAGAAAACTGAATTTGAAACTCTGTTTGTAGGTGAGCATTCGTATTCGAGAGATGGATGGAACTATCTGCAAACTCACCAAAGCTTTTGAAGAGAAGCAAACTGCTGTCGCCCTTGCTGAAACTCGATTGTGTGTTCGTGGGAAGCGTCCTAACTTGGAATCCATCAAGTAATGTTGATTCATATTTTAACAGCAATGGTAAATAATATTGTACAAAGCAAAGCAACAATGAAAGCGTTCGTTATAAAAAATAGAGATCCACTCCAGCGGCGATTACTCATGGAAATCGATGAGGAAAACGAATCAATGGCTCGTCTCAATCGAAAGATCCTGGAAGCCAACATCAGCATGCGAAATCTGCAACGGAATCAGTTGGATTTGGAAGATGCTATCAACATCAAACTGAACACAATTGGAATCGATGAAACTAAAGTGATGCCCATCCGAAAGACCATTCGAATCCAGGAATTCTAACCTCCTACGATATAACCTTTTTACCACAAAAATTTAACTTCTCGCAATGTAATAGCAACTCTACGATTTATCCTTGAACAACGAATCAGTAGCAATTTAATATCAATGATCTGAATTCTTTACTATTGGTATGAATAAAACAATTCTTTAATTCTGACTTAGCTCAATCGCTGTTACTTTGTTCTCTGGCATTTTAAAACGAAGCTTTTCATGTGAAAGAGTTCCACGTTTCTAAAGAGGTTACCTTTCGTCACGACCTGAGATATGATAGCAAGTAGTTTGTAGTAGAAAAACAATCTGTTTTCTGAATACTGCATCTTCCCATTTGTATTTGTGAATGCTCATCAGCCGGGTAGTAGGAGGAGATGGTCAAATAAATAAGTTAGGGTTCGGTATCTCAAAATTCAGGTAAATAAATAACTTGCACCGCCCATTCAATAAAAGATCGAGCTTAGGTTCCAGACTTGTTCACATCCTCAGCAGACTTTCATGATCTCATCAGAGCCCAAACCTACAGAAGCAACCACATCCATCCTTTCAACTTTCAAGCCTTTGAGTAAAAGCGTTCATCTTCGGCTCATCTCTGTCTCATTCTCCGTACACATTTAATACTTTGTTACTCTCTACACAGCGGTTTCTAGCAGCCTACAACACTTTGTTTTATTCTGAGCGTGAATTTTTAGTGGCAAGGTGTCTACTGCCGAAGAAGGAAGGAGATTATTCTGAGTAGCTAACTCACCTTTAGCCTCAGTAGGAAGGAACGATACTTGCTCAAAGTCAGAAAACATATTTTATGTTTAGTGGAACTTCCTATTTTCATTCTTTTTCGTGATCCTTCGCTTATCCCCTCCTAACCCACTCAGACCCCACGAATGACCCTCAGTTGCACTTCTCTGAAGCTGTTAGCTGTAAAAGCTGTAGAGCTGCTGCTGGAGACAAAACTGCACAGCTACTCTCCGACATCCGAGATGCCATACATTTTCATTTATTTCCCGAACTTCGACAGTTTCATCAAAGTTTTGATCCGCCTCCTTTGAGCAATTCAGGGAAAGCTTGTTTCAATTTATTTATAATTATGGGGCAGCTAAAAGTTGTATTAGTAGTGTAGTGTGGGGAACTTCGGTTCAGCACAAGAAACCAATTGAAATCAGGAAGTTCAGGAGGCGTTCCAGACACACTAAGTCATTTGTCTTGTTAGTACTTCTATTACATTATTACAATTATTTTTATTATTTAATATTAATCTCATTTCTGCTGTTTGTTGAAGTGCATGCAAGCTTTACTATACTTCAGGAATCATTCTGAAGATTCTGGCTTTATTTGCAGTATCTTCAATTGAATTATTTTCTAGATCCATACAAAAAATGCATGATGTTATGTTGTAACGTATTAAAATTAACATTTTGCAGCCAAATTTTTAAGATACTAACTTATTTAATACGTGATTAAAATTAGATTAGTCTCCCCATTCTTGTCGATGCAAGTTTACCAAATAAGTTGTCCACTTGGAGTTGTAATGACAGTTCCCATTTGGTTCAGAGAGTTCAGCCTCATACTCTCACCATCCAAACTTGCATAATGAAGCAATAATAATAGGACAATAGGACCACCATTTAACATTGCAAAAGCAAAACTTAATCTCGTGGAAACACATTAAGGATTTACAAAGATTTAAAACTCCTCTCGATGAGCTCAGAAAGATAAAGATAAGTCACTGTTTAATACAAGGCAATTTAACAACCGTATAAAGTCTTCGGTTACACATTAAGTGAGTTTTTTGTTCTCAAAATTACTCGACACCTTCCATTTATTCCACCTGGGCGAGTGACTTCATTAGGGCCAGTGATGGATGGAAATGGAAGAGACCAATTGAAAGACTTTTTTGCACACATCGTAATTTAATGGAGTTCTAAAGTCTTGTACTCTTCAATTTTGAAATATGAATGGCCTCTTTTATTCTTATTACTCTCTACTCTCTACACTAAAACTAAAAGCCCTTCTATTGCAAAATAATTTTGATAAAAGTGAAAGAACTTATTTGTACATGTATTCATTTCGTATACATAAATATTAAGAGCAAACTTGTAAAATCAGAGCACAAGAAATATACATTACATTAGAACAAGGAAATATCATTTGTTCATTAGCACTGTCAAAAATGTCTACTTAAGTGAGATCATATACGCTACACTTAATAGCAAATATTGTTGAGCTGCAGTCATTCACACACAATCCTTTTATTTTTTATATATTTGCGAGTTTCATTAAAAAGAACAACTTCATTAAGTATTTATGCGTTTCATATTCGTACGCAGCAAGCTGCTCGAAATCATAACAAATGTGTAACAAAGTCCCTCACGTTGTGCTAATAAAAACTTGTATTTCACACTGCTCTCACTCACTCCTTACTCCTTACTCCTTGGTATGCCTTTTGCGTAATTTGGAAGGTATTTTAATCCAAATTAAATTTTATGTGTCATGCCGTGTCTTTATTTCTCTACTTTTCATGTCTCTTTCAACCTCAGACTCAATACGGGCCTTCAACTACCCACCAACCACAGAACTGTGTTGTGTGTGCAGACTGCAGAATTTGTCTGTGCAGTTGAAGTCCTCAAGATCTGCTGTGCCTTTCATTCTCACTTCCAAGTACGGTTGTGTATATATATGTATTATATGTAAGATCGAATCTTGAGACTTGAGACTTGAGACAGTATGACACCCAATAGATTCGCACAGGATCCCTCCTTGTTGATGTACAGCAGTGATAAATGATTCATGCGAATTTTTTCGATCTCAATTGAAAATGAAATAATGACCTACGTAACCATAATTGACAGGTGACTATTAGCATTGCGCAAAGTTGGTGTGTACTGTGTAGATTGGAGGATAGGAGATCTCAGATGATGTGGAGATGAAAGAAAAACTGTTCCTTTTCAAATGAATAGGAGATTGATGTCAACCGATCATTCTCACAGTCATTCTTTCTTGTTAACTTCTCTGACTTAACTGCTTTGCTACATTTATTTACGGGCTACAATGGGAATTTTGTGGTTTTGTTTCTAATAATAGTTTAATACATAATACGCTCAGAATTGCAGTGTAAGTTGTGTCTGACACCGAGTAACATATATAAGGCCTTCGCTATTGAGCAATGCACTCAGCTGCAATGAAATGGAAACTAAAAATATGAAATTAGAATCTTTAGTGAATAATTCGCAATTATTTATCTATCCGGCTTCTGCTCTACACTCTACACACACCCTTCGTAATAATACGAGTAAACATCCAAGAAATCCTCCAATCCATAAAATTTGTAGGTTGAGTTGTATGCGTTTCGAATAGAGAGCACGATATCGATCAAGATCCCATCAATCTTGTTGTCTCAATGAATTCAATAATATTTCAACATGTTTCTTATATTCTGTCCTATTGTCCGTCCATACAGATGCGGACCTAACCATAATTTAAGCTATATATATACACAATATACATACACACCGATAGGCGTGCTGCTGACCACACCCTACAGCTATATAACTCTTCTAGTTGGTATTCAATATGAGTCTCCTCAAGTCAAATATGAATTTCTTTCGCTGATGTACAGAAAAGGCAATCGATTCTTTGTAAACGGTTTCCTCCAAAGTGTTTTCAACATGAGCGAGAATTCATCAAATCAAGTTATTGTCTTGTAAATGTTGTTTGTTATACTTCGACAAATCCGTCTGATCTTAAATCTGCTGTGGTCGGTCGGTAGCTGAATGTGGAATTGATACTGCTGCTCCTCCTGATGCTGGTCAACCTTGGATTGAAAGATTGAGACACTATTATGCACATAAGGTATATACGATTACCGATGAGATAAGCGATCATCTCCTCAGATCATCCATTCACCTCCACTAATCCTGTTTACCATAAGATGATAGCCCGAGATTACTTTTAATCGATGTATTAACCAAGTCGTAAAAACAATGGGCTCTGAGCCACCGCATGCTTTCCTGTTAGAGCTGTCTGTCATTATGAGATCAGAACCCATCTGGCGTACTCTCGTGTGTCGTCTCTGCGAAGAATTCTCAAAGACTTTATACGCGAACTTTATCCCCGTTACTATCCTCTAAGGAGACTTTGAAGTTTGAAGTTTGAAGATTACATATGCATGCACTTTTGCAAAACTTGTGCTTATCAATTTCACATCGATTTCGTATCCTTTAACCTTCCTTTCGGTGAGGGAAAAGGGGTAATCAATTCGGTAGTCTGTTGATTCCATTATCTTCTTGTCATTTTTGCAATTCCTTTAGAAGGATTTGCAGTTGTCTTGAAGGAATGAATTCTATTTTACCTTGTCGGCTCATTTGTTGCATTCAAAGAGGTTCACATATTCTTAGAAGAAATTAAATGATTAAAAGAATGCTTCGTCTTCTTCTTTAAGTCCTTGCCTACCGAGAATTAAATTGCCAATTCTTTTCTCTGTCTCTCATCCGGCTGAGAGAAGAATAAATCCCTCGAGTCTCGAGTATCGAATGTCGTGTGAAGGAAGGTCTCCCATAGGCTCATATTATCATCATCAGCTACTGTGGAGAACTGTCCATCCGTTCCATTTGCATATATCGGTATGATTTTAATTACATTTAACAAGACAGGAATGGGTCAGATAATCAAATACCATCACGTGTGATTATTCTAGTGAATGGTTCCTATTCCTGTTAAATAATCGCTGTCCATATTGCTAGTTACACACAAAAGCGTGAAAAGAAGTCCTTTCCTCTCCTCACCTCGTTTGTCTTGCGTCTCGAAATCTCAATGCATCACCAATTGGGATAGGAAATGAATTGGGCGTTGAGTGTGGATTGTAATTTCATAAAAATGTGCAATTAACTGTCTTCTTGAATATTCAATGAAATACAACAAGACACGGTGCACACATGTAAAGTGTAAAGTGAAACGCACAGCCTACAAATACAGACAGGACATTTACAAAAGCCTCAAAGTCTATAATAAGGAGAAGGCAGCCATGAGAAGCTTGAAGGAATAAATTGTATTTACTCCTCTGTGAATCCTTATTTGCACTGATGCAATCCTTAGGCAAATATTCGAATTCTCTTGAGCTAGCTGACAAGTACAAACACACAAATCGATATCCAATTACCATTAGACTCATTTAGCACCTTTTTAATCAACAATGTACACTTGATGTGTGTGTACACCCTCCGAATGATAGATTGATCGAAGGAACGCATTCATTTTATGGATGACTTGAATCAATAGCCTCAAACAAATTCCAACCAAATGCGAATTCCGACGTACCGAAACCAAAATCTCTCACACGTTTAACTTAAGATCTACTACTGCTACACACACCTCTCTCTCTCTCTCTCGCTTAAGCGTACTTTTGCACATGACACGTTTGAGTTAGAGTGTAGTGATGAATGAAGAACATCCTTGGATAAATTAACTCTATTTTAACAGCAATTTAAACTCAATTTTTCGCAGGCTCTCGATTGCTATTGCTCCTCTTACTTCACGTCTTCTGTCATTAAACGTTGTGTCTTCAAGGCAGTTCATTTGAATCAAGTGTCCCACTTAATTCCTCCCTTTGAAACACTTTCAGCTTTAGCAATCATCGTTAAATCGGCATTGTTGTTATCTCTATTAAACTAACTCTGCTCTGTACTAATTTACTTCTTGTGGGAGACGTGCTTGCCAATGATCTACATGGATGATGAAGTACAACGGACGACGTAGCTTTAGTGGAGGTCCTCGCGGACTCTTAAGTAATAGCCAACGAACACATCTACTCTTTTAGGGTGTTGTTAGTTGTTAGAAGTGCAGCACTTGAAATTTTGAGAACAATCAGCGTGTCACGAATGTGAGTAAAAAATAACTTTTGCTTGGCTACTTTTGTAAAGAGAGATTGATGAAGAACGAGAGCGTTTGTACAGTCATTCACTCATTCTGACTTGGTGCATTTGAATAAGAGCGAATATTAAGCCTTTGTGCGAATGAGGAATCCTTTGGGATGAGGGATCACGAAAGATTCATTTTTCCAGCTCACTTATTAGATGAAATTGCACCACCATCATTTCTTCAGCACGTAACCACAAGTATGCAGGTCTGCTGCAGGTTGGCTGGCTGGTGTGATCTCTGAGGATTTAGGAAAGTTATCAAGAGATGAGAAAATGCAGTCAGCAGTTGCATAAAAATCTAAAGAAGTTACCAATAGGATTTCCATCCACAATCCACACACACACACACACACCTCCCACGAGAAGGAATGAAAGAGATATGAGTGCCCTCATAAATTTCCATTTTATTGGCATGCAGGGAAATGAATGGCATAAATCATCCAAACTCGACGGGACCTTTCATTCCCGGCTCTGAAGCGATTTTTCCTTTCACTCCCAAGTTAAGTCGAGCAGGAATAAAAAATTGGTCGAGCCACGACGCTGCTGCTTCCTGGGGAAAGTTGTTCATGGATGAATATGGGTTATGGGTTCATAGAAAAACACATACAAACTTGGTTTCTTTAGTTCCTCCTCAAGTCTGAAGGAATAGGAGACTCGTATCTTTATCGGGGATTATGTGTATGCAGATGAGTGGCAGTGGCATGCATCACTTGGTACAATTTCCAAGAAATGTGTGTGTGTGTGTGTGTGTGTTCTCTTCCCTACAAACACACATGCTTCACAAACATCGCTTTCTCCTAATGTGATGATCTTAAATCTCAGAAAGACCGATCTTTTATCACGAGACGGGCATTTGTCTTCGATGAAATCCCGTTCTTTTCTAGTAAAGACAAATGGGAAATTGTCCATTCCTTTTGTTTCACATTGTTAGCGACACTGTCATCCAAATGTTCATACGCGTGTGACTCGTTTACTACTAAAAACGATGTAGTGTGGATTGCAGGTTGAAAGCACAGATCTCAAGATTGGGTGTGTTGGCACTGCTATTAACTGTGATTTGGAAGTCTTAGTTGTAGAGATAGAGAAAACCTGGAAAAATCATCAAACACGATCCTTCAAAATATACTTCATGCGATGTTCGTGTTGAAAGATTTGGGTCAGTTCCGCTTGCATAAGAAATTCATTAGCCAGTTTACTCAGGCTTTTTTGTAGATTTGCATACATTTGATGTTTGAGTATCGGTGAGTTGTTTTTATTTCTCATAAAATATGCATGCCGTGAGATGCGAAAAGGGTCAGCAGCACGTTCAGCGTTTGGAAAAGGATGGTTGAAATGTTATGGATTTGATGAAATAAAACCTTGCTGAATTTTTTATGGAAAGTTGTTTCTCTCTTCTTTTTCACACTTTACGTCAATCTGGGGAAAACACGGATGAGCCTTCAGCCTTCAACCTAATTCATAAAATGTGTGCAAAGCTGTGCACATTGATTAATGGAGGATAATACGCAATAATATTCTACGGCGCCTTTGGGTAAGCTCTTCAACTGCATGCAAAACAAGAAGTCTAAAAGTTAATTGTTGGTAAAAAAGGATTGAATCCAAAACAGACACACACATACAAGCACGTATACTTACCGCAAAAAACAACAGAGAGTGAGAGAGAGCTGAAAAGTACACGAAACAAATGACGCTGCTGGTAAAATTTGTTTGAGACAAGATTCAAGATAGAGTCCATAATGATCATTGCCAGCTCAGACTACCAAATTAGTCTTTGGCTTGAAGTGATGGAGGAGAAAGTATGATCGTGTATTCCTTGGAATTCAATGGAATCAGAGATAAGGTTTCCGCACAGTGTTCTAGTTTCCAGTTTTGAGGAGAAAGATGTAGAAACCCTGATACGAGTTCCAAACTTGTTGTACTACACGAGTACACGAGAGTACACGTAGGCTGTGGTGTAGTTTTTGAGGTGGTTCGGTGAAATGGGAATAAGTAAGTTGAGACAAAACGGGGAACAGAACCCCTGCGGAATTTAGCGTCATTCGAAATTCCAAATGCTTAAACTTGCATGAGACTCATTTTGAAGCTGAGGAGAAAGTAAAGTCGAAATTAGACTTTGAAACCCAATTCAACAGCTTATTTGCTCCAGCAGCCTCGTCCCTCTGTGTTGTTTCGTTGTGTGTGTGTGTGTGTGTATTTACTATTTACACATTTATTTCCTCCAGTATAATCTCATCTTTACCTTAGTTTGCATACATATCGTTTCACATTAACTTAATGCTTGCGATTGCCCATCTCTTCACAACTACTACCAACAGTACCTATGAAAATACTTCTCTGCTCCAGTTTACACTCTATTTTACCCTCGCAGTCCCCATTCCCCCGTCAACAGTGAAACGAATAATCCCACCACTTCCAAAATTACTTCCTCTTACAAATTCACTCTGATAAACGCTAATTTTCCACGATATGATAATTGCAGGGAAGTTGGAAAGTTCCAGTCTCCAGTCTTCCAGCATCAAGTCAAATGTTTGGGACATTGGGACACAAACAGAGGAGGCAGAGGAGGCAGGCTGCGACCTGCGAGGTGCTTATGCAGCACAATAATTATTTGATTGTACGATAATATTGTGCCATGATCTCAACTAATCTCCATTTGTATTCCGATTGGGGTGATAAGCCTATGCTACTCCTACAAATGATTCTTGATTTCCACCCAAGCTGCCATTATTCTAAGTTTCCCAAGTGTATTTTGCAAATAAATGTAGTGTAAACGACACAACTTGCTGTCCTACCGAACTGTCCCAAGTTTCACTAGAAATACTTTTCTATGAATGTATGCAGTAGTCCTGGCAGTCCACACAAACTGACACAAAAGCTAGCTTCCAAAATCCAAAATTGTGTCACTCCTAGACACTTCATTAGTTTTGAAAATAAATTGAGTCAGAATGGAGGAGAGACCTGAATAGGTCGTTTAGATTTCAACCCTCAGTCTTTTCTTCAGAACTCCTAATACGATTTATATTACTCAATCCTATCCTCCTGTTACGCTATCATCCTCATCATCATCATCATCATCGTATTAACACAATATTTGCGAACGACATGAATGAATGAAGCTTCATTCATATTGAATTCCTCCTCGGGATTAAAATGCCAACCACGCATATGCATCTGCACTCTGCACACATGTACACACACAGAGTTGCTGTTGGTTCATCGTGCACACCTCATTACACTTCTAAAAAGGCATGTCAGTTGAAATTTCAGCGATGTACAATATTCTACATCACGAGTTTCTGCCGTCTAATAATCCAATCAGGTATTATAAAACTAACAAACCAAGATTGCTAGGAGTATAAAAAGCAATGCGTAAAAGTGTAAAATATTCTATACATGAAAGTAAAAGGATTCCTCAAGACTCAAGACTCGAGACCATTGCAAATATAGGAATAGGATCGCATGCACCACAGACCAAAGTAATGAACTGTCATTGTCATCAAGAGACATATAAACTGCCTGCGAACCCGTCCGTCTAACTACAACTACACACAATAATATGGATTCAATAAAGCTTTCTTCATTATCTCTAAATCTCCCATAAATGACTGACACGTCAAGCAACATCGGCGCAAGAAATAACAAGTAACGATCTTAGCGAAGAACTCGCATCTTGTTGTCAGTCGTCTCTATATTTATATTTACATTCGAATGTGTGTGTGTGTGTATGTGTGTGTAATCTCATAGAAGGAGAACACCTTTCTTATTTTCCTCAGTTCTAATGGCAAATATGCATGGACACCCAAATCCCAATCCGTTTCATTCAAATGTGTGTAGGAGAGTAATTAACATTTCATTTATCTTGCCCTTAATTATCCTTATCTGTAGTCTAATTGTTTTCGAACTTTGAATAATCTTTACATAGACATCCCAGAGGAAAGTATAAATATACACAATGTCAAGTAGATTATGGATTGCGTATGTTTAATTTAATACCAACCAACAAAGTACAAACACAGCCATTATAACAAGACACGCAGGAGACACACAGAGATTGTAGATAGAGTGGAGATTGAAAGTCTGAAAGGGAAATCGCCTCAGAGGTGTACGATATTCTTCCATTCAGAACAACGAACAAGGAGACATTGATAATAATTACATTATGTTGAATCATTGATAATGTATCTCTTCTAGGGAGTTCCCTCTACTTAACTAATGACTAATTTGAAATACAACTCCCGTCTCTCTGTACACACTAATGCGTCTAGTCATTTGTATCAGCTTTAATAGTGTGAGTTGTGTAGCTATTTTGTATGCTGTGTGCCTATGCGTGCGTGTAATCTTATCCAGGGCAAGTTTAGTAATTCAATTCACTCGGGGTGTAATCATTATTACGTGCAACCTTGTGATAGTCGGAGGAATAATAATTGTCACCTGTCTTGTTCTACTTCCCTATCTGTGTGACAAATCTCAGACTCAGGAGCAGATTACAATGAATTAAGTCACTCAAATCAAGTCCGTAGTAGACTCGTATAAAGCGTCAGAAAGGTTCTCTGATGCTCTCCCCTATGCAATGCACAACCTTGTCTCTACTGTGTAAAGTCAGATCAGATCTACTTTATTTCTTGAGTTTGATGCATCACCATGAGCAATCAACTTCCTTAGAGGTTCTTGCGCAATGTCATTCTTACTTCTTACAAATAGATAAATCACTCTTGCTAACATTTTCACTCGTTCGAGTCTCATCATCATTGTCACTTAATGGGACAAACAAGATGTACGTCCTACTTGTAAGGCGATACGGGAGCAAATAAATATTATTACGTACACTTGCACAGAGGATTGTTAGTCAATCTCACTCTCCACTGTGTGTCGTATAATTGGCCTCATAAAACTTAAAACTCTTGTTTTACTGCGTGTTTTTCATCAGCCGTCCACTCGCAAGTGTTTAATAATGAATATACGACACACGAAGGAAAAAATCCAATTCAAGGCAAATAATTATATGTTTCTGTAATAAGTACACAGTCATATATTTATACGCGTGTCCTTATGGCTGTCGCAATCTAATAAGAAAAACTAATTACACCTTTGAAGTGTAAAGAGAGACAAAAGACTTTGTGTAGTTTACTATTGTTGCATTTCATTGCATTACAACTAGAACAACGCGCATCATAGCAGCCATGTGCATATAATATATTGCATTGCACTATCAAACCTTAAATAGGATGATAATGTGTAGTTGTACTTAATGAAATACGAGTTGTTATCTGTCTCTCTACTTATTTAATAGAGCCGCAGATGGTTAGTTAGTTGGGTGCTTTATGACGATCATTATTGAGTGAGTCGTGCTGTGGATGATCATAAAGCAACGTGTACCTCATCTGGACTGTGTTTATGTGTGTGTGTGTAGTTAAATTAGTTTATAGTTTGCAATTGCAATGACAGAGGAGAGAGAAGAGCAATAGATTCATTCTTCATAGTTTAATGTGATTGAGGAAATGCCAAGTTCATATTAAGCAAGGATTTTTCATTCATCCAACAACACTCAACCTTTCACGCCATTTTGCATATGAGAGCAGAGATAATCTGATTGTTGGTTGTGATTTGCTGTTCATTATTGTTTGACGCGAGATTGGACGATTGGATGAGCTTATCTGATGTTGTGTCGGTGTCTTACTGTTCAGTGTTCGTTCACACTCATGTTCGTATTATTATTGTGAGTTTGTGAAATGCAACAAGGTAGAGAGTGAAATAATTACTCTTGGATAATTGCATGTTATAAATACAATCACACTATTATGAAATTAGTCCGTCTTATCTTTAGTCTCATTTACGAAGAATAGGACGGTCATCAGTAAAACACTCGCCCTCACGGTCGATTGGGTTGGGTTCGCGTCTTCTTGTTCGGTTCCTCGTTTTGAAAGAGAGCTTTTAATATTTAATATATCATCATCAGCTTTTGAATTTCTTGGCCAAGGTTTTGTTCAAGATCTCACCTGGCTATAATTACACATTATACGTGGCGAGGGAGTTGAGGAAATTCTTCAAAATGCTAATGGTAATGACATATATATGAGATGCAACGTACAATTTAGCACACATTTATAAAATTCATATCCATTTAAATCGGAGTCCTGTCTGGGAATAGTAAAGAATTTAAATAAATAATACTGTTATTTGAAAAAGAATTACTATAATACTAAACGGGAATTCATTAATGTTTCATTCTTGGTAATGAAAATGTCCGAGAGAGATCGTAAGAAGTACTGCAAAAGACCTTTACACTCATCCATCTCCCTAAGTAAGAACTTTTTCTCCTTATTTTCCCTTCCACGAAAGACGAAAGAGACGAGGTATAATAATAATGTCCCATATCTTGTTAGTTTAAGCCTCAAGCAGTCTTCTATTTCCCAAATCTCACAAGAAACTGAAGAAAGATGACACATTACATTTACGTGTGGGTCAAACTAGTCACATCCAATAGGCCATTAACAACAGTTATACAATTGGTGTGCTGTTGACCGTTCCAGGAATCTCAAACGATTAAGATTAAACAAGTATAATTTATAATCAGCCAAGAAGGACAGTTTAAAAAATCTACTTGTCGTAAATGGGTTTTTGCTTTCAGATTTTTTCCAAATGCCAAAAACAAGCCTTTTCAATTTGCATATTGCAATCACACATATCCGGAACCCATGAATTATCTTTCGACAGACGAGGATCTTTTCTTGTGATGCATTTTAAACGAATATTTTTATTTTTTTACACTCACCCTCAGATATTCAGCGATGACTCAAGAGGTAATAAATTCTTGTGAATTTTTTCTCCCACATTCCAAGTTTCAAATTGCAGTATTAATTAAATGATTAATTTTGATGTAATTGATTTTCAAAATGCTACAAAATTCTTGCGAATCCCTCGCTCAACCTTGTCAGTGTAACAAACTAATTAAAAATCCTTGCAAATCTTGTTAAAAAGCTCATCTTCGCAGATCTCTGCCAGATTGGACACACGTTGTATGTAGGCATATTTCCTTCAAAAACAAAAGGCTCTCTTGCTTAAGGGTTTACATACACACATGCCCACGAGTACACACATAGCATCATAACCTTCCTCTACAACTCTGCATATCAACTTCAACCCAATGTCAATCATTCTGTTTTATGAAAATACATTTCTAATCTAACATCCTCCTCTTCTTCTTCTATCCACGTTTTTATTATTTTAGAAATTTTGTTTACGCAGCCAAGCCAGTCACTGTCAGACAGTGTTTTGTGGATATCGAGGAATTCTTAGAAATATTATTAAAGTATTTGGCATGATCCTCAAAAGCGCCTCTCCTCCTCCTCTTTTCCTTCGAATTGCTTTCGGAATTTGTTTGTATGAACATTATTGTGGGAACCACAAACGATAAAACTAAAACTAAAGGGACTTTTGGAGGAGACTTGACTTTTTAGTTTTTAAGTCTTTACCCATGTCATACTCTCCTACTAATCTTTCTTCTCATTAAGACACACACACACACACACACACTGTTATTAAAACCATGTGAAGTGGTTTCGCTATTTTCCTATTACTCATCCTACGCAAGGAGGAGGAAACATTCGTTATATTTATTTGAGTCAGTCGACAAACACTTTTCGTTCCTTTGCTTTTGTATGCCCATAATCTAATGATCTTTTAGGTTAACATGGGATTTGGGATTAGTCAGAATTAAAGAAATAACGATACTTTCCACGTTGGAAAAGGTCTCTCTCTCTCTCTCTCCTTCAATGCTTCCCATGTTTCTTTGTGTCTCACAAAAGAAACTATACTCCCAAGCGTCCAAGTCCAAACTCATCCATTCCACTGAAGGGTACATATTTTGACCATTTTATGGTTTAAGGGTACCCCAAATCACTAAATAGAGACCCTAAACAAAAAGCCAAGTCTCTCAGAGGCAATATGAAGCTGGCATGATATATTGTACCTACTACACACACACACAACTTACACGGACAAAGTAACAAGACACTTCTCGTGTATAGTTTTAAAATACCTCGAGTGAACTGCTTGCAATACCACGGCTCATTCCCTTCTAAAATGATCTTTGTTGAAGAGAGGTAGAAAAAGCAGAGTCTCCCTATCCTTTTACACATAAAGGAAGAATCTTGAATCTTACTGATGTTCTCTCAAAGAGTTACATACACGCTAAGCTAAGCAAGTTAGTTGGAAGACGAAAAAGATTCCTCCGTACAAATCTTGAAGACCCTCTTGTCTTCTACCCAACACTCAGTTGCCTTTCAGGCTCAGTAGGAAGAACATCTCAGTCCGTATCTCATTTACTCAGATTTCCATTGTGGCCAGGGTTCTTCTCTTTCACGAAGAACAACACAGATAAAGGAACAGATAAGAAGACTGAACGAGCTGTTTTGAGGTTTTGTGCGAGACTCTTTGAGAAAGCGTAATTTGCTTCGTTTCTACAAGAAGTAAGGAAATTCTTAGAATTATTAACACACACACAAGCACAAGCACAAGTCTTGAGTCTTGGGACGTTTCATTTGTCTCCAGGAAATGCAGAGGAGACGAAATGAGATATTAATTTTGCATATCTCACTTTGATGGTGAACTGGCAGTGAACTACTTTCTTGTATTGTGTGTGAGTCTTGAGTCACTTGAGTGTGTGTAGACGACCAGAGGGATTCAGTTTAGAAACTAAGTTTGTCTAGGCCGGAACACTAGAACTGGTAGAAGACTAGAATTGTGTGGTTGATAGGAGGATAGTGCGAGTTAAGTGGAATTTATCCAGACACTTGTGACACAGTTTGGTGTCCCTGAGACCTCAAGGGAACTTCTCTGCGGGACTGGAGTGAAGTTGTTAGAAAAGTTTAAAATATTTAAGTAGAGGAAATGTATAGGCAAGTCAATTGAAAGTGGCAAGTGAACCTTTGTGAATTACGTGAAACGATACCTCCCCGCATCACTTGACTCCTCCAGAAGAAGAAGAAGAAGAAGAAGAGGTTCTTCGGATTTCTTCAGAAATAAAAGAGGAGGCTGGTATTGCAGTTGGTTCTATCGGAAATCAAGATCACATGGTGGTGTGCTGTTGTTACATGATGGCCAAGAAGATCACGAGGTCTTACACAACTCATACCTTATAGTAGGAGCTTAACAGAAATGGGAATTAATAGAAGGCAAGTACTTTTGTGGCAAGTTATTTGGGTTGAATGTCAAAAGCAAATAGCCCCATGCTGGGACCAAATGAATAATAGACGATACATTTTCCATTATTGCAGATTTGATTGATAGCAGAACAAGATTTATGAACGAAGAAGAGTGAGCCACGTCTTTTTGTTCTTCTTCCCTATTGCATTCGAGAGATTAGAAGAAACGTGAACGAGAATATATACATTATATACATACGTGTGTCCTTGATAGATTAATGACTTGGGATTATATTTACCGGACCAATCTCACATGCCTACACTCCTACACAGCGTAAGACTATAAATAGAGAAGACACTAGATTCTAGATTGTAAGTAATTAGCGAAGAAACAGAAGAATAATTCCAAGAAGAAAGTGTCCTGAAAAAGCTTGAGGAAGTGAGATATGGTGAATTCAACTATGCACAAGAAACTTCCACTTACAAAAGTTGCAAGTAAGAAGCTAAGAAAATCCTCAGAGAAGTATTTCTCCTAAGAAGATCCTAAGAAGCTTTAATTTCCTCGAGGAAAATCCCCTTCCACCAAACAAAATGGATCGTCTCCTCACACGGACTTGGGGACTTTTGATGTTATCATCGCTTTTGTGTGTGGCAGTTGTGGCTTATCGGAATGATTTATCTCCTAACCGGCATGGATGCATTTGGTCAACAATAGAGAGCACATCTACGAAAGAAGGATCTTCCACAACAACAAGTTCGAGTGGACATCCGGTTCCCTCAAGCTCCAGCAGCAACCCTTCCCCTTCGGGACTCCTTCTTCTTCCTCCCGGAGGACCACATTTCTCAGGTTCTTCTTCTGGGGGAATGAGTGGCAGTGGAAATGGAGGGACAGCCCTCAACTGCAACCTCAGAACTTTAAGTGTAGACTTTTGGAACTACACGTTCAATCGTGAGCAAATAGAACACACGAAATCAGTAAAAATCAAGTGCAGTGACAAACTATACTTTGAAAGTTCTCTCTCACCCAATCAAACTTTGTTTCAACTGAGGAATCTCAAAGAAGTACAAATCGAATCATGCAAAATTCGTCGACTGCCCACGAGAGTTTGGGCGAGTTTGGGTAGACTGAAGACTCTCGTTATTCGAACTCAGAATACTGAGTGGAGGCCAAGTAGTTCTGTGGGACTGGAAATCGAAGCTGGAGCTTTCGAAGGTCTCTCATCTCTCGAGACGCTCGACTTGAGTCAAAATAATATTTGGACTTTTCCCGAGAAACAAAATGTACTGTGTCCATTGAGAAGTTTGAGTAGACTTAATGTGAGTCACAATAGGTTGAGTGACATTGAAGAGTTGACTAGTATTACGGCACCAAGTAGAAGTAGCAGTAGCCTTAGTGGTAGTAGTAACGAAGATGGTGAAGATTCAAGTTCAATAGGGAACAATTACTGTTCCCTTAACGTTGTCAACTTGGACTTGTCTTACAACTCCTTAAGACGAGTGGGCCGAGAAGCTCTCTCCAAGATGAAAAGACTGAGTGAAGTTCGTCTCCAACAGAATCTCATTGGAGAACTCGAAGACTCTGCTTTCTCCGGCCTGAGTCAACTGAAGTTGGTGAATCTCTCTTCGAATCGACTGGTGGCTCTTCCACCGTCCATCTTCAAAGGGAATCATCCCACCCTCAGAGAGTTGTATCTCCAGAACAATTCCATCTCTGCTTTGTCCCCACAAGTCTTTTCAGCCTTGGACCAACTACTCCTCCTTGACTTGAGCTCAAACACATTGTCCAGCCAGTGGATCAAAGAGTCCATCTTTCACGGACTTATAAGACTTGTGGTCCTTAAAATATCCCACAACCAATTGAGTTACATTGATTCCATTGTATTTAGAGATTTGATCTCTCTCCAAGCACTCCATTTGGACAACAACAGGATTGAGACTATCAACCCAGATGCCTTTCAATCTCTCTCTAATCTCCACATCCTTGATTTATCCAACAATCGAGTCACTTACGTCGACTCTAAGGTCTTCTCAAGACTCTTCGTCCTACGACAGCTTTACATGGATCACAACAAGATCCGGAAAATGGATGACGACTCTCTGAGAAACTGCAGTAGTCTCCAAGACCTCGGCTTAGCTGACAATGCTTTTACTGAAGTGCCTGTTGCTCTCCAGTCCGCTGGACTTGGACTCTTAAAAACTCTCGACATCGGGGAAAACAAAATCTCCCAAGTAAGTAACTCATCTTTTGCTGGCATGAGTCAACTGTACGGTCTTCGGATGGTGGATTCCCGACTCACTGAAATTCCTCGAGGATTCTGCGAGTCACTGAAGAAGCTGAGAGTACTAAATTTGTCTCAGAATCGTATCAATAGCATTTCCTCGTCGGCATTCACCTCATGTCCTGAACTGAAAGTATTGAGACTTGATACGAATTCACTGGAAGTCCTGCCTCCCTCGTTAGCTCCCCAGTTGCCGTCCTTATTATGGCTGAATGTATCAGAGAATCGGTTGAGCTGGGCTGATTTCCATTTACTTCCACCCACAATTGAATGGTTGGATTTGAGTTATAACTCAATGGAGTCTCTAACTGGGCCACCACCACTGCCACAATCATCATCATCATCATCGTTATCTCCCGAAGACAAGCTTAAGAAGATCAATACTAATGGGAATAAGGAGAGAGCGACTGCCGGCGGAGGAGGAAGTTCGACTGGACCATTCCACTTGAGAGTTCTTGATGTCTCACACAACAAATTGAAACATCTTGGTCAGTCTGCAATTCCATCGTCTCTTGAAACGCTTCGAGCCAATCACAATGAATTGAAAAGACTAGCTCCCGATACATTTATGCGAGCCCCGAGAATTCGGAGAGTTGAATTGATAGGAAATCAAATAGAGAATCTTCCTCTAGCCTCCCTCCGGTTACAACCAATTCCCTCGGGCCGTACATTACCCGAATTTTATCTCGGAGACAACCCCTTTCTATGTGATTGTTCTATGGAGTGGCTTACACGAGTAAACCAACTGGCCATTCTACGAACGCACCCAAGGATTGTGGATTTAGATGCGATTGTGTGTCGCACAACTTTCTCTCGATCTGCTCCTCCTGCTACGAGATCACAAGTTCCACAAGTAAATGGAGATGTGGTTTCATCATCATCATCGTCATCATCGTCATCATCAAGCAACAACAACAACGGAAGTAATACCACCACCTCTCTTATTCCACTAGTAGAAGCGAGACCACGAGACTTTCTGTGTCCCTACAAATCCCACTGCTTTGCATTGTGTCACTGCTGTGAATTCGAATTCTGCGATTGCGAAATGACTTGTCCAGACAATTGCACGTGTCATCATGACACCGCATGGTCGTCTAATATCGTGGAATGTTCGAATGCGGAGTATGAAGTTGTCCCATCTCGAATCCCAATGGACGCAACGGAGATCTACTTGGATGGAAACCGACTGTACTCCTTGGGCAGCCACATTTTCATCGGGAAGAAAAACCTGAGGACTCTCTTCCTCAATGATTCCCACGTGGAGTTCATCAAGAATAAAACTTTCAATGGACTGAAATCCCTCGAAGTTTTACGACTCGAAGAAAACCTCCTCACTGAACTTTTGGGGTTTGAATTTGGAGATCTGGAGAGCCTGAGGGAACTCTACTTACACAACAACCTCCTTCGATTCATCGCCCCAGACACCTTTATTAATCTAAAGTTCCTCCAAGTTTTAAGACTCGATGGAAATCTCCTGGTGGATTTTAATGTGTGGGAACTTTCTCGGAATGGATACTTGAACAGTGTCATGTTAGCTGGTAATCCGTGGTCGTGTGAGTGTGAATTTCTAATTCCTTACCGCAACTGGGTAACCTCCAAGACTGCCATTGTGGTGGATTTCACTTTGGCAAAGTGTCAGGTGGATTCTGATGATGAAGGCAGACTTCTCGTCGGTGGTGATGGTGGTGGAAAGCCAAGCGGATCAAGTAGAAGCATCAGTTCCATGTGCAATTCTTCTCCACTCCTCACCCAGTCTTCATCAAGTTACTCCAGCCTCAGCGACAATGACGACCCACACTCACCCATGAATCATCCTTACAACGAAATTAACAATCACATTTCCTCGATGGGAGGATCCGACGATGGCAAAACTTCCACACACCCACAAAACGCACCACTCCCCTCAGAGAACCACTTGAATTTCTCACGGCTTGAGACTCATTCCGCAGACAATACTTTCTGGGTCCTCGTCTTGTGTCTCTCAGCGTTGGTCATCCTTGTCCTCGTAGTCCTTCTCATCTTCCGAGATGAGATTTACTACTGGATCACGACTACCTTGGCTTCCAGTTGTTGCTGTTGTTGTGGTTGTCCCAGACCCCCTAAAGCTTCGCATAACAGCAATCTCCCCAATTTGGTCCTTGGAGGCCACCTCACAAACACAAGTGGAGGGTCAGACGACTTTGAGAAGCTGTTCGATGCCTACCTCATCTACGGAAGATGCGATGAGGAAGTTGTAAGTGGGAAACTAGCTCCAGAGCTGGAACAAAGCTTGGGAGGAAACAAATTCAGGTTGTGTTTGCACTACAGAGACTTATGCTTGAGTCCCGAGGGGACGTGGAACAGAGAAATGGTGCTGAGTGCTTGTGAAGCTAGCAAACGAGTAGTCGTGGTTCTCTCAAAGAACTTTCTCCACTCAGAGTGGACTTCAAGTAGTCATTTCCGAAGTGCCATTCAATCAACCATTAGTTTGCATCCGAAGAAACTAATTTTTATCTTATTGCCACCTCTGGCTGAACACAATCTGTCAGAGGTTTCTCCCGAGCTGAGCAGAAGTCTTAGAGCCTCGACTATCCAGTGGAATGATAAGGATTTCTGGGCCAAGTTATCTCAGCTCCTTCCACTTCCAAGTGTTCCACCAAGTATGAATCAAATGCTCCTCAATCACAGTGATGGATTGGGAGGAAGCTCCACAACTCTTCCCTACAACATAGTGATGAATCCCAATCTCCACAATCATCATCACAGTCTTGTGACAAATAATACGATGAATGGAAACCACAGTCATCACTTCCAGCAGCAACACTACCACCACCACCACCACAGAGGGAATCCTGGAGTACTACTTCCTCCATACCAAATTCCAATGATGACGAGGAATAACTCGTTGCCACCTGTGCCCAAGCATCAAATCGTTTTACCTGCACTTCCAATTCCCCATCACCACCACTCCCACCACTCCCACTCCCACTGGACGATGGGTGAAGAAAGCCACGGACATAATCACAGCAATAGCCATTCACTCATTCATCCCATTCCTTCACAACTCACCCCAAAGGCTTTCTCGGGCTACAGTAACGAGCCGTTTCATCTTGAGAGCAATCACCATCATCTTCATCATGTTGAAGCTGAGGAGGCCCATCCAGGTCATCATCATCATCTCCATCATCATAGCTCAACCAACAATAATCAACCCATCCATTTCTCATCTGAGGAGCAGCAGCAGATGAGTCGTCATCATCCAATACTTTTATCTTCCGATTCTTCCGTCATTCCTCCACATAATCATTCTTCATCTCAAGTCTCAACCTCCCCGACTCTCCTCCACAACCTTCCACCACCATCACATAATAATAATACTCGTAGTAAACCCGAAGAAACCAATTATTCTTCGAGTGCTGTGAGCAGTTGTGCCAATGATGAGTTTGACCATGTCTACTCCACACTGGATTCCCCAAGTCCGTCTCCAGGACTCATTCCTCCTCCTTTCCGCAATACTGAAGAGGAACTTAGATTTCCCCGTAACAATGGACTACTGCTTCACTCATCAGAGTCTAATGGAGTGTGCACCCATCATAATCATTTGAATAATGGGAGTATTAATTGCTCCCCCAAAGTTAATCTCCAGCATCATCAAACTCAGCACAGTACGAGTAGCGGAGTCTCCTCGGGATCTGATGCTACTTGTTCTTCCGGAGGTGAACTCAGTTCCAGTGCTGCTGTCTCCCCATCTTCTCCCATTAAGAATGGAATTCTTAATAAATTAAATCAGCAGAGAGATAACTGTAGAAATACTTCTACTGCTTCCAACACCACCAGTCATCATAATAACAATTCCTCTGCCCCTCCCAACGGTAAAATGTACTTTGTATAAGAATAAGAAGTTTAAGTTTAAGTTTAAGACACTCGGAAGAAGGAAGAAGGAAGAAGAGGAATGAGTACAAAAAATTATATCTCGTTTTACTCCAATGATATTTGCACAAGATATTTTATTACTTCTGGGGCTGCACACACTTAATATTAAACATTAATTTTATTCTTTGAGTTAACCAAAAAAATAAGTCACTACTTTATAATTATAATATGTAATTCATAGAAGTGAGGAATTCATAGTAATTTAAATTCTTTTAGAGAGTTAGGACTATAGTTAATAATTAATGGGTTAGATTTTAGATTCACACCACGCACGTTTTTAAGACTGAATGATATTTATAATTTATACTCTGTGTATTTGTTATAAGAGTAGAGTATGAAATCGCTACTTAAAATAATATTTAAGGAGATCGTCCTGTAAATGTAAAGATGGATCGAAGCTTTGATTGTTCACTAATCAATTAGTGAAGGAATATTGATGATGAATATTTGAGTAATATTGAAAGTCTGGTAACTGCTGATGAAGATGGAGTGTGTGTGTGTGTGGTTCGATGTACTAGGAGAGTGTATAAAAGCTGGTTGGTTTTATTATTGAGGAATGCCGTAGGGTGAAGGAAAGAAGTTTTAAATGTTCACAAAAATTCAAGTCCTATATGAAACTAGTCAGATATTAAATATTACTTTGTTTGCAACAATGTTGCTGCTGCTACCACAAGAGGCAACTATCATGCAGGTATTCATATTCATCTACAAGTGGTGAGGATATTAAACGAGTTGTTCTTGTTGGTAATTTTTGTGTGAGATAAGAAATCATACCTCCTTCTTCTTCTGAGGAGTCTAAAATGGCAGTTTACGCGATTCTGTGTGTGTGTGTGTGTGTAAGGTTAGCCATCATAGTGAACAACACATTATTTATATCCACTCCAGGCAAGTCTGCGAGAGAGAGAGAGAAAGCAATTGCAAGCAATCTCATTTGGTCTCTCATTAATATTCCAAACTGTGGAGAGAGGTTGAGAGTGATGATTATAATGGAGGTTGAATGATGAGAGTGCACACACACACACACAGCAGAATAAAAATGCACACAAATAAATGATGATCGCACACACACACCTGTAATTTGCCTCTTTCTTGTCCATTCCTTCACAAACAACTATACACTCCGTGTTAGTCTTGTACTTACTTAAACTTGATGCTTGTGGATTAATGTGGATGTGTATTTTTCACTGAGAAAAAGAAGTTATCATATCATCATCATCATCACCACACTCAACACTGGTATCATCGCCCCATCATCAAGGCTCTCTCTGTTTGTTAAGTATTAACTACTACATGCATTACATATATATAGACTTTAATTTAAGCGTATAGATAAGTATAAGTATAAGTATAAGATATATAGATTTTAAGAAACGATGATAATGCCATGCTATGCATAAAGAATATGGAGTATAAAGTATAAACTACCTGATTGTATAATAATGTTATCGCTGCTCGAACCGTAAAGTATGATTATCTTGTATCGTTGTTAGATGAATTATGATTGCTTCTAGATGAGAAGAAGAAGCAAAATCGCAAAGCAAATGTATCGCATGTATACACACACATACACAATTTGTGTGTACGTGAGTGAACACGTATCTAATAAAATCGTATTACTATTCTTTTTGCAATGAAATCGAAATTAGTTGTCTGCCAAATTTCTTACTTCATCGGGTTGTCTCTCGTCGTCTTCACTTTTTATGCATTGTGGAATGGACTCTTTAGATCAGCGGATATATGGATGCATGGTAATTGTTGATGCTCCTGTTAAATAATTATGCCTTCATTGCGGGGGACGTGATGGATGCGTTTAATCGAATGAGATGCACCTGGCGATCATCACTTTATTTTTCCAAATTGCTGGCAATAATCTTTCGCAGATTCTGTATGGTAAGTTGGTAAGTAAGTGCCAAGTTTGTGGTAAGCAAATTGGAGAGATGAGCTCCTGGATCAAGAAATTACAGCATATTTAATGAAATATAAAATTCTACAACTGCCTCTTTATTCATGGAGGTATTCCGTCACACAGTTTGCGAGTAGCAATTTGCTAGTTTCTTTGTTAATTGTAAGTGTACCCATCACACAGTTTTGGGCTGTCTTTCAGAGCCAATTCAGATGGCTGTTTTTTACCAACTGTGTTTTCTGAAGACTCCTACATAGTAGACGAAGAATAAGAAGAAGAAGAAGGCTTGTGTATTTATTCATTTACCCTGAAGATTAATGAGATTCTACCACCAGCATATCTCTGTCGGCTGTCATTAACTAACAAGAGCTCGTTAGCTTCAAAGAACAAGTAGAAGATGAATGATTGATTTATTTGGAATAGAAAAGCAGTAAGCCAAGAGATGACATGTGTGGCTAAGCTGCTCACTGCAATAATTTCAGGTTCAAGACGCAGACAGTTGCACTATTTCTCTCGTACAAATTCGCATTCGCAGACACACACACACACAACAACTCATCCTCATTCTTTTCTCACATGTAACTCTATCAATCAGCAACTTCTTTCAACCGTAAAAATGCTGCACTTCCAAAATTATTAATTGCTCTAGCATCTAGATATACAGTACAGTGTTATCATGCAAGGAGTAGCACACATTAAAAAATTCACTAGTATTCGCCCTTTGATCTCACACAAATTCCCACTTTCCCACGACAGCCACCAGTTGCAATATTCTTTATGAATCCAAATTATCATTTGTCAATTAAAATCGCGGTCAAGTTCCATTAGACGTGAATTAGCAGAGTCAACAAGTGCAAAAGGCTGCATATCATTTTCATCAGTTCGTACCAGGTTACAATAAATTGGTTAGAAGCATAAAAAACAACTAATATTATAGTACGTATCGTAGATATGACTCACATGACAAATTCCTGAGTCATTAGCTTCCTTAGCTTGTTAAAATTAGGCTTCATTTGCTTGCTGTCTATTTCCACGCCAGATTACTTTGAAGATAAGATGACCCTCTTCACCATCTAATTTGTTTTTCTTCTAAAAATTCCTTGTCTCAGCTTTGAGCTTTTGTTGAGGTACTTTTAGTTGGAACTTGAATGTTACAATCGGATCTCTGAGTGGTCGTTTTATGATATCATGAAACATGACATGATTAGAGGGGATGAAAAAAAAATTGCAGACGCGATGTGCGATGATGATGCGGATGATTGCCTGCATTTTGTGTACTCTTGTTTACTCAGAACTAAAACATCATTTCTCAGCTCAATCCTAATCCTGTGTGTTACTGTTAAGCTTAAATTCAATCTGGGAGGATCACATTCATAATATATCCTCTGGTTTGTTGGTTTTGTTTTGATTATGAGAACCCTGAGAAATTGACGAAGACAGACAATCTCTATACAAGCCAGGATGAAATTATTATGTCTTGTTTAAACTGAGTAAAGGTTAGGTGGGTCACAGTTCGTGCAACTTTTTTTCCCCATCTTCAAGCATTTTTCTTCATAAAACAATTTTTGTTAATGTCTTGAGATAAGTAAGTATACGTGGGTTATGAGGATATGCAATACAGCAATGCACAAATACACAAGGAAGGATGCAACACTGAAGATGAGTTAAGAAAGTACCAGAACGTGTTCATGATTAAAGTGAGCATCCATCCATCCAACCCTCAACCAATTTTACTCAAAGTACTCTTACCAGTTAAGTTGTTGTTCTTGTCTCTTACTAACAAGATCAACCTCATATCAAAATTACAGAGTGAGTTTCAAATCCACTTGCATCGTTCGATAGACGCTGCTTACTCGTACCACAAAGTTTGGGATTCTATAAACTCTTCTAAACGAACTACAAAGAGAGAAAGAGAACTTCGTGAAGGACAAAACTTGTATTAAATTCAATAAAAACTCGTATCCATTTCCAGTAAATATCCATCCACCATTGTGTGCATTTTTTTTCTAGAATGCCAATGCTTTGCAAACCTTTTATGTCATTTTCATCTGCATGATGCTAGGCACTCCATTTCCTTTGATGCGAGTGGGTTTTTTTTGCACAAAAATGTGTACCTGCAAAAGACAGACTGCAAACTGCAAGCAACCTCGTCGTTCTCCACCTCTTTAAGAATTTAAATTGAATGCATAAGTTTTAATTCCGAGAAAGAATGAGCTACTGCTGGTGACTGTAGTAAAGTTGTGTAATGATGTTAGTTCTTTCGTCCGCTTCACTCCAAAAGACTTCATCGCTAAACTTATTTGCGTAATAAAAATGTAAGTTTTGAAAAAGTTATGTGAATATGTAAAAGCCTAAAAGGTGGAAGGAAATCTTGTGGCACTGTGTGCATGCCATTTAATGTGGAATGTAGAGACTAAAATACTCGCAAGAAATGTACAAGAAGAATAAGAGCAAGTGAGCCACACACAACTTCTTTAACTCTCCTTATATTGTGAGGAAAGTCTTATAGTCTTTTTCTTTTATATCCACAGAGATCCACACTGCTATGCTGGCGTATAATATTTGTCCAGAGGGGACTAAAGCTCATAAAGGTAATCCAGCTGGGAATTCAGCCCGAGGATTTCATTATTCTGAATAGCTGGCTGTAGAGGAAGTAGAAAATAAACAATTCTCATTTTGAGTGCTTTTGTGTAAATTAAGGGAGGATCGTGCGAAATGATTCTTGTGGATTATGCCACACTGCTTCGTGGAGTAATAAAGTATCACTAACTATCAACTGTGAGTGTTATATATTTTAGAATGTTAATATGTTTAGAGGGAAGAGAGGAAAGGGTTATCAAGAGGATATGAAATAAGAGCCTTCCTAGCATTTAATTAATTAGAGGCTAGCTTGAGACAATTAGAAGAATAATTAGCGAGGAATTTCATTCTTTACTTATTCAAGTCTCCCTGAGAGTGCAATAATAATAAGAAAAGAACATAAACCTCAAGGCACTCCTTCAAGTTCAACTGTTCAAGTCAGCATCTCTACAAAAATTGCCCTTCTACACTCTCGGGATCCTCTCCCTCTTCTCTATTTCATTTCACTAATTGCTCTCCAACGAGCAAAATGAAAGCAACTTTAACTTTTGGCTCTCCACACAAAACACAACCCATAGAAGCAAAAGCAAAGGAAGGCAGCACATCATCATCATCGTGAAAGATAAAAGGCTGGGTGCTCTGTTGGACTTCTTTTATGCAAAGCTCATAAACTTATTTCTCCTTCTTCCATTATTGCATGCCTCCATACAAACCTCTCTCTTATGTATTCACCAACTAGCTACAAGCAGTACTAAGCATACACACACAAAATTCACGAGGATGTAAATTAAATCACTAACAAACTTCACCTGCTCGTCTCGCTGAATTTATTTGCTTACCTTCAACCTCTTCTGTCTTCTGTCTGCAAAGCAGTTTGAGAACTAATTTAATTTTTTAATAAACATTATTAGCTCAGCCAATAATAGTTACGTATGATATAGGAGAATTCGCAGGGAATTCATGTTTGTATGTAGAGTTAGAGTTAGAGTGTATGGCATTGCAAAATCCTTTCCTGTTTGCTAGGGAAGTAAGTAAAAAAGTAATGATGAAGGAATGAAAACTAAAAACAATAAATAAATGAGACTGAATAAATGAGTTTGAGTTGATTTACAAATGGGAAGAAACACGGATAAAAAAACTAGGAGAGAGAGAGAGAGAGTCAGAAGAGGATTTAACATTTAACCGACCATCCTGCTGTAGGTTTTCCAAGTTACTTATATACATTCATTAAATTAAATATGTGCACACAGAATCTCGGGAGTTTTTGTGATGTCGCACACTCACAGAGACAAAAGGGTAAAAGTCATAACGTGAAAAGTACATTTGCGAAAAAAGCACTAAAATCTGTGAGGTAAGGTTGAATAGTTGAATTGCTTTGTAAACTAAACTTCTGCTGATGAATAAATAGGCAATAACTTATGAATCATAATATCCTTCGAGTTGATAAGTGACGTTGATGGTCCTTAAAAGCTAACCTGTGGATTCAAATCTCCTGTAACTTGTACTTGTGTACCTAAATGGCTTATCTGCGCGTCTAACGAGGGAGACTCTCTCTGCCTCTCTCTCTCATATGAATATTATTATTATTATCATAGTTTAATAAGACCTGTCTTCACTCTCTTGTTAAAGTGCTTTCCTTCGCGTATGAATTGCATAATAATGCGTGTTTTTCTCTTAGCCAAAAACTCATCTAGTAACTGGCTCTCTTATTGCAGAGTTTACATGAGGCCTAAATGGCTAAATGGATCATCAAAGTTCGCATTTCGGTCATTTAAGGTTACTTGTGTAAATGGTTCTGTGTTTGCTTTTCCTTGGACGCTTACTTTTTATTGGCATTTGTCTTCTCCACTTTATACCTGTCTTCTTGTTATGAAGAAAACCCCGAAGACGCATAATGTATAAGTATATACATGCTCCTCCATTGTACTCTTGATTTTCTGGGGGTATAAGAACATCCTACAAGAAGATATATTGGTGCTTGTAAGCATCCATAAATTTTATGACGACTACTCCACCATCAAAAGACTTTCGAAGAACCGTAGCAGATCAAACGGTGTGTTCCTCAGCAGACGTATATTACTTAACTCTTCTTACTTACCCATTGTTTAAGCTGTAAAACTGTCGAGATTTTCATATTGCTCTCTCTGTCCCATCCAGAAGAACAAGAGAGACAATCTGGACCTATGAGAATTATTAAATTGCCCTAAGACTAAATGACACTTTATAAAGAGCTCTTTATTCTTTCCACACGCACACCAAACTACTAGCACTTCAACGAAATACATTATATTGTCACTGCGTATCTTTAAGTGCAAACCTGCTCAAGCTTTCATATTATTATTGTTATTATTATCAAGAGGTTCACTGCGATTCAACAGGTTTCTGAAGAAGATTTCTGGGTGTTATGTAACCCACGAAGTATTAAGTAAAGGACCATGGGCATCAGCCCAGTCACCAGTAAAATATGACATTCACCGGTTTCAGTTAAGTTGACTTTGTGGTGAGGTGTAGGAAGTTCGTGCTCCCCAGGTAGACCACGAGGACTTGCATAGCTGAGGAATTTATTAGATGAGGATGGAGAGAGTCGGGTGCACATACATTTGACATTGTTTGGTTCCTCGAACATCGAAGGGTCACAGAGTTGAAGTCAGGAGAAGGTTGTCAATCTTATAGTTTAGTTTCCCAGTGGTTTTATGATTATCCTTGCATCACTTGCATTACAAAAGCACCTCCTCTCTCTCTCTCTCTCTCCTTTAAAAATTCGTTAGCAAGTGGCATATTGCAATTTAACTGCATCCCACAAAAAATGCAATTTCCTCGGAATTAGTTTACCTGTCTGTGGTAGTCCAAACACACTCGTGTTTAAAAGCGTAATCATCTGAAACGAGATATAAACTACTAGTTGGTAGTTTGCTAGTTACAAAAATGTGTTCAGCCTAAAAAGAACACTTGGAGCGATCTTGAAAACTTGAGGCACGTTGGTATTGAGGAGAGAAGGGCAATTTACCCAAACAAAAGTAATTCTTAACAAATAAAGCCAACCAAGGTGAATGCACATTTATTTTATTTTCCTCACTTTCGCGTTGTTGTCTACTGGATTTCATGTGTTTTCTTTTGCACTAAAATTTAGTCTTATTTTCTGCAACTTCAAGCCTTTGAGTTTTGAGCACGAAGTAAAATTCTACTCTATTATTCTCTATTCGAGCAGAGCTCCTTGTTTTTTCACCCATTTGAATTGCACACACATAAGAAGAAGTTTTAGAGTTAAGATAATCAAACGAGGGAGCAAACTAAGCGAGATGGTATTTTATATTTATAGGGTTATTCCCTGCAATTGTAAACTTTACTTTCACGAGGATTTTATGTACTTGGTCTCGCATCGAGCTCATCTCGTCATTTCTTTTCTGTAAGTTCTGTCGTGCTACGTGGACCTTGTCACACTTGCACTTTTGAAACAAACAGCCTCGCACCACAGCTGTTCCGGTTATTTCACGCAGATTCCTCAAGATTAAACTTAAAAGTGAAGAAGAATGGAACAGATTTACTTGTGTCTCTTCTTCTTGGATCAATACGTAATATATATATGAAGTAAAAGCAAAGACCAATAGAACGGATATAGAGAGATCCGTTAGCTTACAAGCAATCTCATGCAGTAATGCATAATGGGATTTAAATTCAGAATTGTAAAAAATTATATGGTTCACTCTCTCAGATCTGCCTTTGAGATGATGATGATCTCGTCAAGTCTGTCTTGAGTCTTGAGAAGTCACGATTTCTCAACAGTTTCAAACACTACGTTACAGATAAGTGTAGTAGTGAGTAGTATTGTAGGTTGATTGTGGGTAGTAAAGTTAGGAATCTCTTAGTAATGTTCCACGATGCAATAGATTTCTTGGCAAAACCCCACACACACGACTGAGAGAGTCGCTAATTCGTTTCATACTTTAAAATGTGAAGTGAATTCCGATCTTAAATGAAATTAGGTGTAGTTAAATCACCCTCAGTTCTCCAATCCTCATCTGCAGCTGAATTTGGCTGGCTGTAATAATAAAGATAAAGATCTGAGATTATGTTATGGCTGTGTGGAACTCAATGAATTAATTTTGATTAGCCAAATTGAAACTTTAGCTGTGGGACTAAGTTTTGTGGCATTTTAATGGAGTTTTCTATCCAGATTACAATCAAAATTCAATGAAAAAGATCTGAAAGATGGCTGGAAAGGGAAGAGTGCGAAATCTGAGGAAGTAGAGTTTGTAGCAAAGCAGTATAGGCCCAGTTACACTCGTAGTAATTGAAATGATGAGGATTTGTGTTTATTTATACACGGAAAAAGTTGTGAGAGCGAAGAAGGAATCGTATGTAGTATGCGTATGTGTGTTGGTGTATTTGCTCTGGTTGTGAACATGGAATAATCATTTGTGCTTGTTTTACTGATGACTATTTAGCCACCATAAAGTACAACGAGGGTTAATCCGAGGTGACAGGCCGAGCCTTTGAATTCCAAGAGCGTTGATGGAGGTTCGAGTGTAAAAAGCCGAGAAGGAATCTTAAACAACCAGAAAGAAAACAATGTTCATTAAAATGGTCTTAAATTCTAGGAAGAGACGCACATGAGAGGGCTCCTCAAGTCAATCCAGCCTTATTTCGTAATTCTCGCTGTTACTGTTAAGTGATATTGCAATTGCTCGATCGCATCTCCCACCAGACAATCTCCTCTCCATTCTGTACACAGACATTTCTTGAATGACAATTCCACACGAATTCTTTTGACAGACATCTGAACATTTTAACCTGTCTGAAACTTTCTTGGTGGCAAAATTCTCGTCGTGACATTTCCAAATGCAAAAAAATACTTTATACTTCCCATTTAATAAACAACATGTTCAGCAGTACCCAAAATGGCTTTTCATTACAAATATATTCCATATGTACAATTGTACGTTGCAAAAAGAACGAGCTTACTTATTACTCTAGAACTCAAGACGACTCGCGAGTTAATTATGTAATTACAGCAAGTATAATACAACAAGTATAGGGGTGAATTTCACTACATACTTATGCACATCATGGGAATTTGCCAACTTGAATTGGTAATGAGTTGTGTGTGTGTATTCGTATTCCCATAAGTCTAACAACATAGCACAAGGGAATTAAAGAGAGAGATGAGTAATTGTGTAAAAAGCAGCAGCATGAGTTTACTAAGAATAAGAAGAGCTGTGGCTGTCTGTGTGCGTAATAAATTAACACTAATAAAGAAGAAGAGCACTGAAGAATGAAGGAAGGAAGGAAGGGCAGGTGGTCATGGATGGATGTCAGAATTTCCTGTCCTTCTTCCATCCATCTCTCTCTTATTGGCTTCAAATGCCACGATACCATCAACTTATTCTTATCTCCTTGTAAAACTCCTCCTTTCCTAATCGTCATGTTGCGTTTAATATCCTCTTTCAGAATCCATTTTAACAATTTAAAGGGTTGGAATTGGGAACCGTTGTTTGCAGCAGAGGATGCCCAGCTTGCGATTCATTGTGAATTTTAATTTGAGCTCATCTGCTAGGCTCCGTTGTTGTGTGGGGAATATTTATTTAATAGGGGACTGCTTTTATGTTTCACGTGCTCTCTTTTAAATGTGTGCAAAAATTGGCAAAGCTTTGTACTTCGTACTTTATAGACACAACATGATAATCGAGTGTGTAGAAGACATTCTAGAAGACCGTGTGTCATATTTTAAAACTCCAGTAGTAAAACGTCTACGTATTACTCCCCCACAGGTTTGCGATGAAAGCCCTGAAATTTAGTACTTTGTGTGCTATCCCCTAAATCTCCCATGTCATAGCAAGCCCGTCCTCCTAATTACAATTAAAATAAGAGTTAATGGAGTTTTGTTTACATAAAACACACTTAAATTGTTATTCCCTTCCTCATACTTCTTCAGAATGGGGATGTACAGACTCAATAAGACTCGAGTGCAAAACCAAAGCTATCATCTTATCATCGTGATGAGCCAACCTACGACGACCACTTATAATATAAGCAGAGACACACACTCTGACTGAGTATGTGAAGAGAGGAAAATACTCTTGAGAAAGAAGAACTCATCTTGAGAGGAAGCAAACAAACGAAAGAAAGGTTGAGATGAAGTGACACTAATGTATGTGGAATAACGCATTAATTGCACTTTATTTTTGTCTTTTTGTCCTCACTCCTCCACACACGTTCCTTCCTTCTTTCCTCCCTTCATTGTCTCTCTCCTTCCATTCAATCATCAAGGTTTATTTGATGACAAAACTTGGAATGGGACTCGCATCATCAGCAGAGTTTATTTATAACATGAAAAGACCAACCAGGAAGCTGTGTGAAAGGGTTAAGTGACTTTATGAGACACACTTGACTCTCCTTGACTCTCTCACTCGTTCGGAGACATGTGAGTGACACACAGACTTTTATCCGAACCAATAAATGGTCATATACTAGTAGGTAAAGTTTTGAAAGAACACGCCAGACGTCTACTTTAGTTAGTAAAGGACTATAAGATGATTCTAATAGACATTAGAAGAGTTGATAGACTTGGGACTCGAGATTGGAGGAGAGGTCTCTTGTTTTTTGCCAAACATTGTTTGACTTCTGTGCACTTTATTTCACTCTTGAACCACCTCTGACATTCTTTCCTTCAACAGCTTTGCAAACATTTCAAAAAGTGAGGAGAAAACTGTGAGAAGTCCTCCATCCATACTCACAAGTTGGGAGGATACACACTTAATGAGAGACTGTTTAATTGAACGATGAGGGAAGCTTCAGTGAAGAGCAAATTAAGAGAGAGTCAGTGAGTCTCCTTTGAATAAGCTTATTCATTAAAAATCCATAAAAACTAAAAACGGAGGCGGTGAAAGGCGCAACTTGCTACACTTCTATTCTTTCTTAAGACACTCCAAGCAGTTTCTTCAAGTCAAATGAATCACAATAAGACAAGAAGACTACTCACTCACTCTCACTCAGTCTGCCACAGAATGCGTCATCGTCATCCTCCGAAGAAGCATCACTTTTTCTGACTTTCATCCTCAGACACAAACGAATTTTAAAGTTTTAATTGTCTCATTGGAATTCTATAGGGTTCGTTTCTTTCTCCTTAAAACTAAAAGCACTAAAGAAAGCGTTGAGGGAATAGGAGAGAAAAGGAGACGAAGAAGGAATAGTAGAAACTAGAAACTAGTAGAAAGCCTCCTTCAAACTTTTATTACATGGTTCAGTTTCTTTGGAGTATAAAATTGTATTGCTCTGTGAATCGCACTCTCTTCCGAACCAATTCTCAAATGTTTCTGAGACAGAAGCACCAGCAGCTCTCATCAATTTACTCTAATTAATTTGCCAACTTTGGAAGAACTTCATTATTGCTCGTATCATTATCACTGTCGGGTGCTAATTCAGCCAAGCAGCCGTAGTTCTTTGCCAGTTCCCAGCTCTTAAAACTTCTCTGATTTCAACCAATTTATGTTTATGAGGAAATAATTACTCTGGGAAGGCTTTAACTTTATTTTGGATGATTAATTTGAGTAGAGCAGGTCCGCACACAACTGTACAAGCCTACATACAAAATAAATATACTCACGGATGACACACTCACGGAAGAGAAGAACTTTACGATGTTTTTGTTTTTACCAACTTAACCCAAACCAAAAGACCTTTTCTTGTTTGATGACATTTTATATCCTTGCACTCTGTCCCACATTGAATTAACTTTACCCTATAAAATATAAAATATAAAATATAAAATACTCCGCGTATCCGCTAATCAACATCAACACGGGTCGGGAAAAATATATAAATTGAACCCACAGAGAACAACATCTCTTTTACAAATCTATGAAGTGCAATTGGGTATTGGATGATTGTACACTATATATCAAACTATCAAAGTGTGTATAAAAGTATAAGCTAATCTGAACGAACGAACCTGTCCATTCTGAAAGGGCAGAAGAGAAGAACACTCCGTACGTGTGTAATAACTTTATTTTATGGCACAAAATTAGGGAAGAAGTTGATTAAAAGTTCATCTATCTCTAATTTTCATTCATATCCTTCCACCCAAATACTTTTGAGTGTGTACGACCACTATAGCTGTACATTCAACATTGGATACTCTCCACGTACACACAACTTCAATTTTAATTACAACCATGAAAGTAAGTCATCAACTTGTGGATTCATACGTGACCTTAACCCTTTCTCCTTATACACTTAACACGTTCTTTATATTCAACTGTGCAACATTTACACAGCGCCACAGATAGACGGGGAATGATGTAAGTTGCATACAAACCTAATTTTTCTTTTTTAAAAGCAGCAGCAGTGAGTAAGAATAATCATCTGTGTACATTTATGGCTGTGTTGTTTGAGAGAAGAATCCAGAGTAATAATGTGTGTGTGTGAGTATAAATGCGGCAGACTATTTCATATTTGGTTTGCCCTGATCCCTATCGATTAGCTGCTCATCATTTGTCTACAGGCAATATATATCTCTTATATATAATAATCTTAAGATGGAACGAAGACAGTCATTTGCTGTGTTTGTTGTTAACCAGTTGCTCGTTATGTTTCTTCCTTGTCTTATATGTTTGAGTTGGCAGCAGGGGATAATTGCTTTATTACTTTCTTTTAAGTAAAAAGAAACCGAGTAAAACAATAAGTGGAAAGAGATGAGTTTCAGAATTCTCAGTTTATGACTGAGTGTCTGCATCATCATCATCCCAAGTCCTAGAATATTTTATCACAGAATATCATAAGAGAGAAGCCTGCTGCTCACTCACTCACTCACGATGATGATACACGAGAGAGAAGTATTACTATTTAACATCATCTAACCGAAATACACCCTTCGTTATAACCACAAGACCTCAGCAGAAGTCAGGTCAAAATTTGAGGTATTAATTATTATACTATCGTGAGTTTGCATTTTGTTCCACTCCAAAATATCTCCAGCCTTGATTGCTCTCCAGGCTGATTCCATTTTGACCATAAAATTAAACTCTCTCGGAAGATACACTTACACTACGAGATTTTATTAAGATAGATCTTTCTGGTTGATGCGTTTGTGTGTGTGTGTGTGCTAAGCAAAACTAAATTAATGAGCCAGAAAGCCAAAACTATAAAGTATGAAATGCGTAAAACTGAAGGAATTCCTATGTCCTCTCGCATGCGTGTAAGTAATGTAAAGCATAACCGCAAAGCTAACAAGATTTCATGGATTTTAAATTGAAGAGTGATTTGACCCGACCCTTGAAGGCATGTGAGATGAACGTTCAAGTCTTCAAGTGCATATTTGCCATCCCACGACTTATTAAGCTTTACCTTAAGGTACTTGAGATTTCGATATGCTTTCGATACTTAATGTGTCGGCTTTGTTTCTCAAATGAAAAGAGATCCGTCTTCTTATCATATATATCCTCTGACTAACCTTTACTCTCTGTGGAATGAGTAGATATGCTATACACTTAATGAATAAAATTCAGTCTACTCATCACCAGGTCATTTTTTAGAGGAAATGCTCACGAAGACTGTAATCATCATCTTAGAAGCAGAGTGATATGATCTTGACGGAGATATGACGACGATTGGTTTCCTTACGGTGGATTGCATGTGAAAGTGATGTGGATGGTGTAGGTAGGTAAGGTAAAGGTGTGTTGGAGTGCTGATGGGGATGATGTGAGCGTTTCTTATTTGCTTTTGCTCTTCTTGAAAGACAAAACTAATTTAATCTACTTTGCCTATCCGAACTTAACCTTTTGATGATATCCTTTTTGGTTTGTTCTTGTGGTTCCCTCAAGCCTAATCCCTTTACTTAACCCGTCTCCGTTGTTTATTTAAGCCCACTGTTGTCTACTTCTATTATTTCTCTCCTCAAAATGATTACCTTTCTCCCTTCCAGCAATTTATCTCTGAGAAAACCTTATAGTAAATTCAACGTCCATCCATCTCAGCCAACAACACTGTTATTAAGGCCTACTAGCTATTTCCTTTATTATTATTAGACCAGGAGGATTATATCATCACCAGAATCACCACCAAATGTGAAATACACGATAGTCTAGCGATTTATCTCTCTTTTTCAAAGTAGAGCTAATCGTCGTCTACTACCTCAACCTCATCCCCTCAATGTATGTATGGGAAATACATCATTTCATCCTTTTTCTTATCCTGTTGAGCATGAGATCTTTGGTCATTTTGTGTTTTTTAGTGCTCAGGTAAGCAATATTATTGGTTACGCTTTATGATGTTGGACGCTCTATATATAAAATACCTGAGATTATACGGAGACTGCGATATATATAGTGAGATGATGGTAGTTTTGTAAATGATCAAATAATGTGGCTAAGCATTATCTCAGGAAATAATCGTCTTGTTTGCAGGATACGATCATTTATTTGTTTTTCCTGATTACCAAAACCATCTCACAAAATTGTATTGCCCATCTGACATCTAAGCCCATCATTCATTCATTCATCTCATCATCATCTTCTTTCTCCCTTGCTTTTTGGTACTCAACATCACAGACACACGTTTCTTTCTCTTTCTCCTTAATAAATATGAATTTGTGATACAAATATTTTACGTTCAGCTCTACGCCTCAGCCTAGTAAGCTTTGAATTTTTATTAAATACCTTGCTAACAGATATTTCAAGCACGTTAATGCATTAGTTTTACGCAAATTGCTCTAGATAGTCAATTACAAAGAAATACTTTATTGGAGATCAATTACTTAAATGAATTTATATTTAGTCTTTGCATAACAGGTTGGTTCATTGAGATGAAACCTTTCGTAACTGAGCTACCCTTGGCCCTCATGATCTGAACATTCTGAACTTTTGCTCATGTGTAAGTTATGCTGAAAGCAGTAAAACTGCGTTAAGTGTCCCTCTACTCCATAAGGCAATGGGTTTAATGGTTAAAGGAATGTTAACTCCATGTTCCGGCTAATTGTGGGATGTTGCCTCAGTGCATAAATGCGTGTAATTTAGAAAAGAAAATTGAAACCCTGAATGGCTCGACGTCACATAAAAGTAGTTGTGTCCTTCACTCAGAGGTATCATTTTGCGTGAGATGATGAGATCGTAACTCTCCTCCGCTCTCCCAACCATTTATCCCAGCTTACAGAGACTGTCTTCCTTCCCATCGCAGTTCCCCAACCTCTCCTCATCTCATCTCCACCACTTCAACTTAAGCACTTCTTCGCAAGACGAGACTTAAAACAATTGTCGCCGACCGAAAAGAGACAAGTCATCGAGTGACGTATTCGTATGCGCCGCCGGAGGGGAAAAGGGACGCATGCA